>MU189737.1:16200-38402 GCA_016904865.1 Pissodes strobi | reverse complement strand
ATATATATATATATACCTAAATCGATGGGAGGGTGCCAAGCTTGCTTGAAGATTTATAATACTCTCATTATCCATTATTTCATATATAATTTAATGCTTGATCTTTCCCTGCACTGGCCAATTCAAATTTAGCTTAAGTTGTATCCATAGCTTTAGGGGTTAAGATCATCAGCTGATCGTTTAAGACCAATGTTTCCAATTTTTCGTTTAGAGCGAACCGTATTTCTTTGTTTTCTCATAGCATATTTTTAATAATTTCTCCTTTTCTCCCAATTTGTCATACTTGTCTATTTAGCTGCTGTATTTAGCTCTTGAGATGATTATTTCTGAAATATTTAATAATTTGTTTAACATATTTTTTGGTCTTTTATTACTAAATGTTTGCAATGTATTGAAAAATTTGCTTTAGAAAAATAAAGGTAAAATTGAAAATATGAATTTAAGTCAGACTGCAAACTAGGGGTTGATGAAGGAACATAACTAACCCCACCATACGGTCCCTTAGGTCCCTGATGGCCATGCCAGAAGCAACATCAAGAGCGCAACAACGCAGAGAAGGTGAACAACCGCTACTTAAAGGTGGATAACCCCCAGTAGAAGGTGGGTACCCACCAGATTGTGATGGATATCCCCCTGTCCCCTTTCGATTGAGCGGAACGATCAGAAGGGTAGCCGCGACTTGAAGGTGGATCGGCTCCACTCGAGGGTGGATAACCCCAGTAGAAGGTGAGTAACTACCAGACTGTGGAGGATATTCTCCGCTCGATGGTGGATAGCCCCTAATACTTCTCTCCTGCCTGTGCAATAGTTTCTTCAAAATGATATGAAGACAATATTAATGGATTGTGTTTTTCTTTTGAAGTTAGTAATGTGAATGTCTTATTCCATATTTTGGGAAGTGATCCTTTCAATTTCATCGTGTGCTCCTTTCTCAGCTGTCTAAAATCTAATCTCCAACTTTTCATAACGTACGTCTTTTTTCTTCGAGTCATCCCTACACTTGTCAAGGGACTCTGTTACCTCCTTAAATAGTTTTTTGCACTCTGAGCAGAGGAATATAATGTTTCTCTGCCTTAAGGGCTTCAGTGGTGGTAAGAAGCGCACATGTTTTGCAAAAAAGCTATTACAGGCATCACAAGATGTTCCAAAGAGTTCATCGTTCCTCGTTCCTTGATCTGCCTTTTAAAACACAATGTGCTTGACATTCTGAACATATCAAACTGGACATCTTTAGATGTTAAACGGAAATATGATGGCGGACGTGATCTTCCAGAAGAGGTTGGTAGATGAATAATATCGATGGAGCTCCTACACTGCTTGGAGGATATCCGCCACTAGATAGTGGGTACCCGGCACTAGGTGGGTTATGGTCGCTATTTGAACCTGGCGGTGCATTAAGAGGATGAGTAAGTATGCCCATAAGATGGGGCATTGTATAGGAGCGCTACTACTGAAACCAAATGCATTGGAATTAAGGGGAGGATAAGAGGAACTGGTAGGATATGGTGCTCCCCTGTCGGCGGAAGGTAGGCTTGTTGAGAGTAGGCAACTCCTGGAATTATACGAAAAAGACGTCATTACAAGCAAGTTTACCGTTTTTATTACACGAGTCCTTTTAATCCAGAGCTTGGATGGTGGACTACCGCGCTGTAAATTATCGGTTTTGTAGCTGTTGGATTATATTCTTATGCGGCTGTTAACTTGCTCCTTCCAGTATGACCTCTTAAAAGGATAAAAATTTTAAAATCATAATTTTGGGAGTTGACGTCAAATTCCAGAGACAACCTTGTTGAGTTTCAAAGGGCCTAAGCATCTACTGTAAATACTGGTATCGGCAAAGTAAGGAGTTGATTCAAGATGGATCTGGAAAAAATTATTGACTTCAGTCATTTAATTCCGCTTCAAAATTTGCACGTGATGTACTTCAGCCCTGAAAACCCCATATATCAACTGGCTCAGAGCTTGAAAAAAATTTAACTTCAACATCCTGTATTTTGTAAGCGAAGGTGTTATGTATAAACCTGTTGGTTTTAAAAATGATGAAAGAATAGTCCCTTGAAATCTGGTTAATGGTACTAGCACCCTCATAATAAATCGGGCTCGATTCAAATTTGAAGAGCTCGGGGATGTTAAAGGGCAAGGCAGTCAGCATAGCAAATGGGTGTCCTAGCCAGAAGAAAATCCCTTTCACGTCGGTATGCAGGCCGGAAGGAACCGGATGTTCCCGTGAGTCCATTTCTGTCTTTGCTGCCAGGCTCAAAAATATAGTGCCATTGAGCCAACATTCATTTCAGCACACTTTTGATCACCGGACAACACACTGAAATACTGCAGGAGGAGAATGAAATGGAACAGCGGACTATGACTGAGGTCAGATGCCCTTAGTTGGGCGGTCCGGAACATCTCAAACCAATTTTCTGGGTGAATGCCACCCAGCGAAGCTCACACGTAAAGCAGCAGCAGCTAGCCTACCAAATCGTGCTCAAACTAAATATTTTATTAAAACTCTTATATGGCTGGTGCAATTATCATTCCCACCTACAAATCTCGTTATCGAAACTATAGGACACGGGGCATTAATGGTTAAAAAAAATGCCACTTTCAAATTCATCTGACACCAACGCTTGAAATTTAATGTATTCTGATCTGTGTACAAAAATGAGGCACTGTCCGGTACCGAGCATTAATCGCAATTAATTAGCCTTAAACAATCTTTAATTGTTATTAATTGACAAAAAGTTTAAAAATTGGCTACGTAGGACGGTGCATGAGTATTTGCTTGTGTCCCCCGACATCTGTATGTATTAATAATCGAAGGAGTTAAGTTGCTAAAAAATATGTTGTGCTGTACTATTTTGTGCTAAGGATCTAATGAAATTAGAGACTAAATAATGCAACCACAATTAGCTGAGCCCTTGAGCGTTGATAAAGCCTCTATAACCAGCCATAAATGCATAATTTTCACACCTAATGATTTTTTACTAATATCAGACCACCTACAAAGATCGTAATTATTGATGTGGTCTACGGCAAAAGCAGTAAGTGGCTTTCATCTTCATTATAAGTGTTATGATCGTCGACGGCTAATAATGCCATAACACGGAAATCGGTACCAACAATGGGCCAGCACGCACAAACCAACATAAACGAACAAACTACCAATTATGTACCATCTATGAATGCGCCGGTCTATCAGAGGGCTTGCCAGTAGCGCTGGTTTGGGGTTTTTACAGGAGTGCCATGGGCAAAATTTTAATCCGAGGCTGCGGGCAGAGTTCATGTGAAGATACCTTAAATATAGCCGGGAAAATGCTTTTCAAACCCACTTTCACTCCTTTTTGTATTATCTCTGGAATTACCGCAAGCCATTTGGTAACAAATGCAATATTACCGCAAAATAAACTCAGAACTACACTAGAAAAAGACGAATGACGAATGGATCAATTGAAAAGCGGGCGGGAGATTCCTTGGACGTAGACCATCAGTCTGGGCCCATTGTGCGGCCACTCATATACCAATTCAGCCCGGGCAGCATCCTGGCCTCTAGCGAAAGCTGGATCCTCCTGGATTGTCGACAAGAACATCTAGTCTTCCAGGAGTCCTGTCACACACTTCATGTAATTACTCTTTAGAGCCACGAAGGCTCTCACCCTACAGGGCGCTGGGTCCTCTAAGGGTAGCCCAGCCTGCCTCATTTCCGAAGCAGTCTGCCAAGGATCCCTGATCTGATTCATTGCGTACCTTAAGATGGTGATGACTGTACTGTAAGACACATCACTATAGGCTCAGGTCCCATCAAACACATTGCGGAGCGACGGAGCCCTGTCCTGTGAACGATCAGCCTCTTTGTTTCCTGGAATATTGCACTACGAAACACGACATATTAGCAATACACATATTTTAGACATATCTTCCTTGAGCTCTTTATCTCGAACGAAGATTCGGTCATTAAAAAAGTTATTCAAATGGTTATGGAGGCTCAATTCCAAACACCAAATGATTGGGATTCCCCAAGAGGTGAAAGATGATCCAACTACATTCGTAAGTATAGACCATATTTAGCCGAACATATTGAGACCTATTAATACAGATCAAACCAGGTTTTATCCACTATATTCCAGAACCTGCTTTTGATCATTACAAGCATCATCAGTTTCAATTCCTAACTTGGGTAGCGACACGTGCGTTGTGCAATAGATGATTTTGGTATCTAGTGGATAAAACCCAGCTTTTACCTCAAGCGAGAAGAAAATTGGATCATCAAAAATGGGCTGGTGAAGTGAAATATCACTGACTGTACAAAACATATATATTTTATATTTGCTGGTGACGAGAATGTTTGAGTGCATCCAGTTGCGAGTTTTTCACAATCGCCACCTTAAAAACATTCTGCGCATACTCCAATAGTAAATTTAGCAGTTAGGTAACGCTGGAACGGTCCTTAGGTATGGCTTTATCCTCATACCTTGGGTACAACGGGCCCAATTGATGGTCGGAGTGCAAGGCCCGCTGCTGGGGGTACCCCTTCTGATATTGATCCACATTCCTTAATTTAATATCATTAATACTCAGGGATACATTTAGAAATAATATTCACCTGAAAGAATTTCCCAAGAATTGGAGATATAGACGGAAATATTGGGATTTTTCTTTTCAAGGATTCATTCAACTCAATTTATAAAATTCGATATGAGACCTTTGGATTTTCAGTCAGTTTCATCAGCGCGTTGGGTTATTAGCTTTGGAGTACTGTTGGGTAACCTGGTCTCCCATTTATGACTGCAATATCAAAAGAATTGAACGAGTACATAACCCGTTTACAAACCAAAAATTAATGTTCCTTGGCTGAGTACTCACTTCTATTTCATCAGTGATTTGGCAATAATCTCGTTTTCAACCTTTATATACACACTTTCCTCCTTAAGGGCATCTTGTGCTTATCTTTCAGGGAGCATGCAGTTTCCATCAGCAATTCGGCGATTCCTAGCTCAACATCAAATTCAATATAGGTCGCTCATTATCAAGAATTTTTAATGATAATTACGCTTTTTGCATTTTGTTTTTAGATGCACTCTAAGGTTGGTTTTCACAATTTTTGAAGACCATCATGGTTAATAATCATAATTACAATTTAAATCTAACTAGCTAGACAATTGACAATCTGACTAAAAGGTCACCACAGACGGTGCAACCAGACGGTAGTCTAAGGGTTGAGATTCGATAAGCTGACCAGATGTCTCGTGACAACCATCGAACCTTAATGTTAAGCTTTGCTAGTTCAGTCAGCCACCCTCTACATTCCCTTACCAACAAGGAGCGCTTACACGACCTACTTCAGCGACATGAGTGCGGCCTTGCTGTCGGAGCAGAAGAAAATTCTCCTAGACTAGCCCATCCCAGGATCTCGTCCTTCCCTCCATCCAATCCTCCTTCGGAGGGAAGAGCTTAAGCCCCTCATGGAAGCCTATTTCGGAGACCATCGCGTCACCTGGCATACCCAGAATAGTTAGGTCCCCAGACAAGCCTGGCCATAGACCACAATGGCCATGGCAGGAGCCATTGTCCCTCTACATCCCCACACCAGCCAATCTCATGGCCGCTCTAGCCGCCACGTGTCTCACCCAGTCCACTGACTGTGGCAACATCACCAGCGCCTCCAGGGCCCCTTGTGAGTTAGCACTAGCCTAGACGCCGTTTTCATGGATCCTGGCCACCAAACGACCGCTCTGTGCATGAGCATCGGAGCAATCATCGTCCTATAGATCCACCGACCGAAGACCTAGGTATATATCAAAAACTAGGTTTCTTGGGGATGCAGTCTAGTTCTAATATAGGCCTAAATTAAACGAAACACCTTTATTGCTTTGTCAAGCTTTCGAGATTTATTTATCTCTTGTTCATGGATAATCTACAATTAATAAATTAACTTGTTAGTCTAACCAACAATCTAATTTACATCTAGAAACTCACCAATGTGGGTTGAATAAAAAAGGACACTTAATGTTGAAAAATGGGGGAAAACACACCTTCAGCTACATGTGTTTCCCCCCTATTTTTCATCATTATGTGTCCTTTTTTAGCAGCTTTTCAAAGCAGACGGATTGAATGAATATTTTGGAAGTCCTTAGAACATCTTTTAATGAATCCCAGCATTTGACGAGCTTTTGATATTTTAAGTCTTCAGCAAAAAGAAGAAATGAAATGTAGAGAAAACAACTGGAAATGTCATTTATATGAAGGTTAAACAACAGAGGTCCCAGATGAGACCCCTGAGGAACACCAGACACCACTTGAATTTCATGTGATTTATAGCCAAGAACTCTAACGACCTGAGTCCGATTGGTTAAATAAGTCCCAAGCCAGTTCAAAAGAGGCCCCACAACTCTTGCCCGCTCCAACTTCCAGACTAGAAGCTTATGATCCACTCTGTCAAAAGCCTTGGAGAAGTCTGTATACAAAGCATGCACTGGATAACCCTCCTCCAAGGACCCAGACAGAAAATCAACAAAAGATTCAACTCTGTAGATCGCCCAGTCATAAAACCAAACTGTTCATCAATCAAACCTCCCCGACGAAAGGAAGTTAACACATTAGACACAAATTTTTCAAATATTTTGGGGATAGTGCTAAGGATACTGATTGGTCTATAGTGCTGCACCTGTGAATTGTCCCCAGTTTTAGGAATGGGTGTTATAAAACTTGGCTTTCAGTAACCAGGGAAAACGCCAGACTTCAAGGATGAATTAAATATAATAAACAGCGGTCTAGATAACAAAAAACTACACTGTTTAAGAAACATTGGTGGCAAGCAGTCAGATCCAGGACCCTTGTTTATATCCAGACTGGAGAGACTAGTGTAGATATCGGAAATAGAAATTTGAAAAATGGAAATATGGGAGACACACAAAGAAACATCAGCTGGAATACTACACTTATTGTTACTATACACTTCTGAAAAATAATCGGCAAATAAGTTAACAATGTCATCACCATCAGAACATTCATTACCTTTATAAGACAATACACTTGGGATGTCTGAAGAGCTCCTCCTGGACCGTACAAACTTCCAAAAGTTCCTTAAGCCGTTACCCAAGTATAACTCTGTAGCCTCAACATATTGAGGCTACGGGAAACTTTTTAGAGGAATACTTTTTTAATGGTACAAAACTATCAATGCATAGATACATTATTTCGTAAAAAATATTGATCATTTCATCAACAGATCTATTAGCAAATAATGAGTTAAAATTTGAAAGGAACATGAAAACAACATTAAAATCTACAACACTAAAATCTCTATAAAAGCCTTTACCCACAAGTTCACTTTGCCATATGATGCCCCCCTAAGTATGAAAGATAATAAAGGATGGAATCCGTCAGGAGTCACAATAACCTCATCTGCCAGAAAAATGTCCAGGTTCCGATCCTCAGAAAACACTAAGCCCAGCATTGAATTGGTTTCATTAGCAATAGTATTCACTTGGAATAAGTTGTGGAGCGAGCACATAGTTGACAACACATCCAAGGCTTCAACCTCACTTCGTTATACAGGAGGTTGGGCTGTGGCAATATAACCCAATTCTTCAGCTGACCAAGATCCATGGGGCAGGTTAAATTCACCAAGCACACACAGCTGGCAATCCGGATGTTCATCACAAAGCTTATCAAAATATTCACCAAAAAACATGTAGCACATCACAGTTGCAACAATAAACTGATGTTCACCCTAGCCAATCAAAACAAAGACATGTTCCATATGAGGATCTGAGGGAAGGATTGAGCTTTTGATAGTTTTGTGCACACCAATCAAGACACCACCACCCCTGGAGTGCTGACTAGTATCCATCAAATCTATCCATCCGGTAAATGTTATAATCGTACATATGAAGTTCATTATTGGAAAAAAACACTTGTCAGTCACGTCTCACTCAGCACAATGATATGATGTTGCGAGTAGGAAGCATTCTCAAATAGTTGGGAAAGGCCTCCAGCTTCCTTTTTCTGGTAAAACGATCATCTCTATTTTGTTGGGATTTGAACACTGTCAGTGCTTCCTAAAGAAGCCTCTGCAGTATTGCCACCTCAGTTCTATGTGCCATAATCACAACGTCGCCTGCATAGACCTGTACATGGATCCAATGCTCCACTCTGAGGATGCGAAGGATCTCATTCATCACTAGATACCACAGGAGCGGAAAGGGGACAGGACATCCCGTGATGACTTCAATATCAGCAAACACGCATACCGATAGCCGTCCGTCTCCCAGCCCCTCCTTCAGCCTGGATACCAATTGGTGAAGAGCCCAGCAACCGACCTGCTCGTTCGATATGCGTACTGTTCCGGACTCAGAGGAACCCTTAGAACCATCCACTCCCTAAGGTATCTGTCCACCAAGCTCTCTAGTGTCTTCATCAAGAAGCTGGTGAGACAGTCATAGCCAATGCACTAAGTTCCATATCAGAACCATTCTACCTACAGTTGTAGTTTTGTACCTCTTCTGGATTTATATTCAACTTCAAGAATTATTTTGTCAATATAAAAATCATCGCAATACCAAAGGTTTAGGTTATTTTTGGTTAGTGCTTAGAATCATTTGGATGATTATGAATGATACCGTTCGATAATGTAGAGGTACTTAAAGGAAACAATAAGCGCGAGACTCATGTTGCTGACCCCATCACCAAAGCACTTCTCGTAATGTAAGTTGACGCTGAAGAAAAACGCTTCAGAAAGAAGAAATTGATAGGCTTATGGCTCCGTATTAAATTCTGAATCCCAGACCAACAATAATTCTGTTTCACTTGCTCGCGATGAATTTCTAACCTAGACCTACATGCATCGAGTCCATACGTTTCATCCACCTACGGCCTATTATGTCTATAAACCACTTTTTATGGCCCCTTGTAATTAAAGGATTCATAAATATGCTGAAGTGGTACTCCGCCACTGCAAAGGTACTCGAAACTCCCCGCAGCGGCTCTCCTCAAACTCCAGGAGTCATTCACGACCTGCCATTGTTAGTCAGTATTTATGTAAAGCTGGGCCTGTTATTAGGTACCACTTTAAGAGCGGTCGGCACTGATGGGCTGTCCGTCCGAGCGATGCCTGTATCGATGAAAATTGGAAGGTACGTGGACCGCCGTCTCGTACACTCGACTCGTTTTTCGATTTTAAATGATGTGAGAATAAACAACAGTACCAGGTGATCAATGCGATCGGTACAATCAGCAATAACTAGACTAAAATTAGTCTGTATAAACGCTTACATTTTGTAACAAGAAATTAATTACAAATCCTTACATACATCTTCTCCTCCATATCGACTACATTTCCCTAATTTTTCCGCACACGGCAGTAAAACAGCAACAGCTCGTTTATCATGTTACATTTTCTAAAATTATCTACGGCAAGGTGTTACGTCAGCTTATCTAACATTTTGCAAATGCAAATTGGCAAGTAGCTCGCTCGAAAGCAAATTATCCTGTTATTTCTCTATTCGTCTTCATCAATTTTTTAAGAATAATAAGCCCCTACTTAAATTAAATTAATAAAACGGAATAAATTGTAACTGTAGCTGGCGTTTCCTATACAGAGAGATTACCATAAATCTAATGGCTAATGTAACATCTGGTAAAAACAAGAAAAATAGGCTGCTTTGAGAAATTCCAGATATGTTCATGTCTAGAGAGTGATCACTTCTTACACACGTCGAATGATTTCGAAGTTATTAAAAATTCAGTCAAAGAAAAAAACATTTTTATTTTCGGAATTTGAGAGGTGAGAGAAGTGAGAAGGTCTACGACCAGTTTTATCTCTTTTTTTTTTGTAGCTTGAGAAGCTTTTTTATGTAGTTAGGCGAGTTAGAGATGAGTCTCTGCCCAAGTGCATTGGCCCAATGCGTCTTTTGCCGCCTTCTTTCCCAATTTCTGAGTTCATTTATTACGTCCCCTAGGGATGTCACAGAATGATTCAGGTCCGCAAAAGGAAGTCTGTGCTCCATTCCGTGTGAGCACCTTCGTTGCCTTCCACACTCTAATTCCCTTATACCTACAGTAAGGTGAGTCTATTTCTGTTTGCCCGTTGACCTGCAGCCATCCGACAATTCCACACTAGCCGAGAGTTGATTCTGTTAGATGTTAGCGATTTTAAGCTTTCTTCACTATCTAATAGTATATAGATCTTTGCACCTCTTAGGCTTTTTTTGGCACATTCAGATATGGCTAAATTGATAGCATTTAGTTCTGCTTGAAAGATTGTGGGAGTGTTTCCTACAGGTGTAGAAATTCAACACCACCAGATAGGCTATGACAGTTCTACAGCAATTTCGACCATTTTTACATATAAATCTCCGTAAGAAAATCTAAGGTCCATCCTGGTAATTATTGTTTCCAAGTCGCCGACTTGGCCTGTGGCATATTTTAGGGCGTGGCACCTGGCAGATGACGTTTGACAGATGACGTTTGACAGATGACAAGTGACAGTTGACATTTGACAGTTGGCGTATTACAAATGGCAGATCGTTGACTTGGGCTATAGCATATTTAAAGGCGTGGCACCTTAGAATCCTCTGCGATACAGTACCCTCTGCGTTACAAAACCTTCCGCGTTACAGAACCTTCCGCGTTTCAGACTCGACCATCTTCGGAAATAAATTTTAAAATTAATAACAGTCCTACAGTGTTGTGGGGCCATTGGCGAACTTGTGAATATTTGTTTAACTGCTCATAGCATAAAGACGCAGAAAGGTGGTGGAGGCAGGTTCATACGTAATTTTGGATACACACGGATGCAGAATCATTATGGCCATATTTACATAATTTATTCGCTTTGAAAAGTATAATTTTGCTAATGTATTTGTAAACAATTTTCGGAAGCTAAATAAATTATGTAAATATGGCCATAATGATTCTGCATCCGTGTGTATCCAAAATTACATATGAACCTGCGCCCGCCATCTTTTTGCGTCTTTATACCATGACCAGTTAAACAAATATTCACAAGTTCGCCAATGGCCTACTTAGTAGTTATTGTCGTTCGACTATGATGTTGGAGTTAGAAGTTCGATCCCCACAACACTCTAGGATTGTTATTAATTTAAAAATTTATTTCCGAAGTTGGTCAAGTCTGTAACGGGCAGAGTTCTGTAACGCGGAGGGGTTTGTAACGCGGAGGGTTCTGTAATGCGAAGGGTTCTGTAACGCGGAGGGTTCTGTAACGCAAAGGGTTCTGTTTTGCAGATGATTCTAAGGTGCCATGCCTTTAAATATGCTATAGCCCAAGTCAACGATCTACCATTTGTGAAACGCCAACTGTCAAATGTCAACTGTCACTTGTCATCTGTCAAATGCCATCTGCCAAGTGTCACGCCCTAAAATATGCCATAGCCCAAGTCGGCAACTTGGGAACAAAAATTACCAGGATGGACCTTAGATTTTCTTATGAAGATTTACATGTAAAAATAGTCGAAATTGCTGTAGAACCGTCATAGCCTATGTACTGACACCTAGGTCCATAAACTCCGGATCCCATTCCTTCTTTCATCTTTGATCCATCTGTGTACCAGACAAGTGATCCCCTCTCTAGTTGTTTTAGTCTTCAATTACCACTTTAAAGGACCGATCAAAATGGAGTTTTGTTTCCATTGTATCGGTTGATTTGATCATCGCCCCCATCTATTTTAAGTAATTAGTCAAATTTCCTGATTTCAGTTTTTATGTCTGAGTGACTCTATACGCACTGGCCCAGGCCTTCTTTTCTATGCATATGTGCAACGGAGGAGGTCAAGTAGAGTTTCCAGAGCTGCTGTGGAGCACGTTTTGATAGCTCCTGTTATACCCAGATAGGCGAGCCTTTGTACTCTTGTTAGCTTTCGATGTGTTGTTATTTCCTTTGTTTTTAGCCATCACACTAAGCAGGCTTGACAAGAGTGTTCCACCACCACCAGATGATGAAGGGTTTTAGGCACCATGTTTTACCAAAGAGTCGTCGACAGGTCCAAAGCGCTGCCGTTGCCTCTTTGATAGTAATTTCCAGGTGTGGGTTCCAGATTAGTTTCTGGTCAAAGACGATGCCAAGATACTTAACCTCTTTTGCAAGCTCTACCGTTGTCCCTCCCAAAGTGGATGCTTTAAGGTTCAGCTTCCTACTTTTTGTGAATGGGATCACTACGGTTTTGCTTGGGTTGAATTTAGGTTTTCCTTTGAATACAATGTGCTGACAAAGGTGAGTGCACTTTGCATACGTTTAAGAGAACGTTGTCATGCTTTCCTCTTATTGTTATAACTACGTCATCTACGTAACCTTGGACTTCAAAGTATCAAAGCCTGCTTCTGTCCGTCTTACCAGTGGATCATCAACAACCAGAGACCAAGAGACCAAAGCATGGGCGATAGGACCCCCCCTTGAGGGCATCCCTTTACTACTTTGACTGTGACGGCTGTTTCTCCAATTGGCGGTGCCTTCACGGCTGATTAGCATGGATTTTATCCATTTTGTAGTGGTTGGTTCCACTCCTCTGCGAGTTGTGGCGCGCTGAATGGATTCACGTGAGGTATTATCAAATGCACTCTCTATGTCTAGAAATGCACACAGCGCCAACTCTTTTTCAGCCTGTGCCTTCTCTATATCGCGGACGAGATTTTGAAGAGCATGAGCGGTAGATTTCCATGGTTGGATATGAATTGTTTTACATGCAGTGGAGCATTAGAAAGAAACTTGCTTCTGACGTATCTATCGACAATATTTTCTGTCGTTTTCAGAAGGAAGAAGGTTAAGCTAATGAAGCGGTAAGATTTTGGTTCCTCTTGTGATCATCGCGTCGGCGTCGCCCTGTCTTTGGTATGAATGTAGCCCAATACAAAGCTGGATGTGATGAGGGAATTGGTGAGATTTTCCAGCATATTCAAATGCATTTTGGTTTCATAATACCCCAGCTCAAACATTAATTTTGGACACTGGGTATGGGTCTCCCGAAAAACATGCGAGTTTGTGTCGCTCCAATAACAAGAATTTTGTCTGTGGACTTTACCACTTAAAAAAAATTACAATCGTCACTGAAACAAATGCTGTGGAAGTTAGGCCCTACTTCTTGACACATAAAAAGTATGTCTGAGATTTCTTGAAGAATATTTTCAAAAGGAAAGATGCCAATATTTTGACAAACGTTTGCTATCCATTGACATACATTCAGAATAGAAGCAGGTTCCATCTCAAATACCTTGCATAAAAATAAGTCCAACGGAGTCAAATCGGGTGACCGAGTAGACCATGAGGAGATCGATGATTGATGGCCTTTTCGAGCATATTCAAATGCAGTCCTCCTGTTAAGTTTTGTTCGATGAATGATGTGGTTTCCTAATAGCCCAGCCCAATTGTTAATTAATTAATTAAAGAAAAGCACTCTCTATGCCGTTGAGAAACAATGTATATTTTGCAGTCCTGGATTTACCAATAATTTCTGCCAGGAAGAAAATAGTCCAAATTTAGAAAATAACTTTTATATTTCGATTTTAGAAACACAACAGACCATACATTTTTATGTCAATACCAAACCTTATTTACGTTACAATCAATATCGTTCCTAAAAAAAAATATGTTATATAAACTTCGATAGGCCGTTATATAAATAATTTATAGAGTAGTTATTATCTGCATGCATGTTTTATTCATAGGACATTGAACTTATACAAGTATAAGAGCCGCTTACTAATAAACGTATTTAATTTTCACATTAACACAACTTAAGACATACATATATTGGAATTTTATGCAGTGGATAAGATAACATTCGAAGCAGAGTCTAGGAAATATATTTTATGTTCGGCAGACAACTTAAATGGAAAATCGAAAATATATAAGAGGATTAAAGTGATATAGGCAAGTTTTTAGAATAAATTACCAAAAATTAGATATAGCGTATTTATTGGCGTTTTTATTGAGTGTGATTTTGAACTGGAGGCCTTCCTAATTACTTTCCTTTTCCCTGTCCTGTCAATCTCGGAATCTCATTACAAAGACGCTTCGAAATAAAATAACAACATTAATAGTAATAAATACCAAAGTATCCAAAGTTAAATCCTCACAATAGGACAATAAGACTTATCATAAATAAAGCATCATTTAAAATGCAGCCTTCCAGACAAGCTGGGTACTGATAACTATAAGGCCCCCGAGAAACTTAACTAATATTGCTAGATTACACATTGATGCAGAATTCATAGCGTTCTCCTCTCATAATATGTCCTAAGTATGATATTTTTCTCCGTTTTATTACTTCGAAAAGCTCATGATCTTCTATTTGTGCTCTTCGAAGAACTTCTTCATTTCTTGTGTGATCTACCCATGATATTCTCAGCATTCTTCTCATACACCACATCTCGAATGCTTCAAATTTATTTATGGAACTTGCTTTTTAATGTACAGGCCTCTACACCGTTCAAAAGAACTGACCAAACGTAACATTTTAGAGTTCTGTATCTTAGTTTGAAGTTTAGATTTTTATTGGTGAGGAATTTTTTGGGTTTGAGGAAGGTTGCTCTTGATTGTTCTATTCTACATCTAATCTCTTGTTCCGGGTTCCAATTTTGGATCAACATACATCCCAGATACTTAAATTGAGTCACTTGCTCAATATTCTTCTCATTCACCTGAATCCTGATTTGTGGAATATCAGTCTTACTCACGACCATAAACTTCGTTCTTTTATATATTAATTTTCAGGCCTAATCTTGTGTTTGTTTCATTTACGTGATTCAATAATTCCTGAAGATCGTTTGCATTATCCGCGATTATTACAGTATCATCTGCATATCTGATATTATTGATATGCATCCCGTTCACTTTAATACTTATAGAGTTATCTAAAACCGACTCAAAAAACACTCTCTCCGAGTAGAGATTAAACAACATCGGTGATAAAACGCAGCCTTATCTTACACCCTTTTTTATATCGAACTGCTCGGTTGCTGACAGGTTGCTCAATCCAATATCCGCTTTCTGGTTCCAGTACAGATTGCTAATTAATCGAATGTTTTTGCCATCTAGACCTAGTTCCTTAAGGTACGATATTAGGAGGTCATGTTTTACATTGTCGAAGGCCTTCTCATAATCGATGAAACACATGAAAACATCCTTTCTCTGGTCCTGACAATTTTGTGCCAAGGTTTGTATACTGAATATTGCTTCTCTTGTTCCGAAACCATTTTAAAACCCAAACTGACTGCTGCCGCTAGCTTCTTCGCATTTTTTATAGAGCCTCGTATACAAAATTCGCAGAAAGAGCTTCAAGAAATGGCTCATTAGATTTATAAACCGGTAATCTTTGCATGTTTTTGCAGTACTTGATTTTGGTAAAGTTATAAAAGTGCATCGAAGCCAGAACTTTGGAATATGTCCCGTGTCATATATGTTGTTAAAGAGTTTGGACATTATCATTAATAAATTGGAACGTGTCAGAAAACATATTATCAGGACCTGGGGTTTTGTTAGTATACTTGGTCCTGTCAGTTCTTCTAATTGAATCGTTGGGTTGTTTGGTCGGTTGTCATTGAGCTTAATTGCAAAATCCCTCCAGATTTCCGATATTCTGTCTGTATCCACTACCATTTCATTATTTTCATCTCTAATAATCTGTGCTGTTTCTTTTTTATATATCCTGGCTATTTGTTTCACCTTTTTGTGTAGGTTGAAAGTATCATTAAGACGACTGAGATGTTCAGCTTCTTCACATCGTTCAGTAAGCCATTTTTCCTTTGTTCTTCTAATCTCATTTCTGATTCTTCTATGTAGGTATCTGTACGTACTTGTTATTGTCATTCCAAATTTTGCATAGTCTTCGTTCTTCCATTAGCTCTAATATTTCTCTCTCCTGACTGTATCACTCCGTTACCTGGCCATCGGACTTCACTTACTCCCAAAATATTGATCTTCAGCCTGTTCATTTGTTGGGTTAGGTTGTGTAGTTTTCCTGCTGCATATAACGTTCTAACAATCCAGGTGGCTATTTTTATAATTTTATTTAGCTGAAACCGGGGGATTATTCGCACCTCTTGATCAATTAAGATCTGCCCGGGACTAGAGCCCATTCGTTCATGTTCTTTCAGCATAATAAGATTTTTGGACGGATGCCCTGGAGATATCTGTATAGATTTTTAATGCAGTGGTCTCCTGTTGCCTTCTGCATCTCCATGCCGTTGATCTGATTTGGTTCATCCGCCTTTTGGACCGATTTCTCTATCCAAGGACAAGGAACTGCCCTATTCCTCTACAGCTCATCCACCCGAAGCTGTTGGTTGTTGAGAGGCGTACGTTTATTCCGACGGACATCGGTCGACATAGCCTCGTTGGTTATCTGGCAGGGTGCACCACGTGCAGGTGAGGTTGTCATTTGGGTCGGCTTCTGTATTGCCGTCACCCCCCACCACCCAAAAAAATTAGTCAGTAATTTAAAAACTTTGTGATGTAGCATGTCGAAAGCCTTGCGCAACTACGCAATTAATGAAATCCGAACTGTTTTCGGGAAGAATGCTATTGCCCTCTACAAGCTCTCTTTAGTATAATTATTTCTGATTATTATATGTTCTCCAAATCAACGTACCCACCTATTTGTGTGCATCTGAATTTTAATTATTTTAGAGTAATAAATGGAAAACTCCTCCTATAGGAACAAGACCACCAGCAGCCAAATCAGTTCTTAAACCTTCTTCTAAGAAAGAAAATCTCAAACAGCCTGAAAAGAAGAGAAATTCATTGCGTCCTTTCAATGCTAGAGATAGCATTTCTTCTGAACACGAAGAATCTCATAAATAGATGAAAACTTTACCACGATAATCTTCTTGATAAGAAGAAGGAGAAATGGACTCAGCACCATAGTGTGCCCTGAAGGGACCAAATTTAGTTTAAAGTCCTTCTTCATCTTTACATAATCTTCCTTTAATTAGTAAAACCAGCCCAGGTTCCGTTTCTGCAAGGGCCCACCTGACCAATGTGACCAGGCGGTGAGAGCGTAATTCCCTTCTTGGACGGGCTGTAGCCCGGGAGTACCAAAAAACCTCCAATTTGCTACATAACTATTAAGTTCCTGCTGGGTAAAAGTTACTAACTAACTCGTAATCCTCTCGTTGATACTTTTGCTGTGCACAGAAGTACTCTTCAAGGAAGTACAACAGTACAAACAGAGTGTTTACATCTCATCTATACTGTTCTGGTGATATCTGGTGAAAAAAGTTCCTATGAAGATTTCCGATATAAAAGGTACTGGATTTTTTAACTCCTTCTTAAAATTATTAACGGTGATTCTCAGGTGACTTTTCTACCACTATGAGGAGTTCGATATGTCGGCGAATCCAACAAAAACGAAGACAATTCTTTTAACAAAAAACCTAAACAGGTTCCAAGCTCCAAGAATGTATATGGTAAATCACTTAGCTCTATGAGCGGGGTGAAGTATTTAGGAGGTCTAATTGGATTCAAACTTTCTTGGAAAACTCAGACAAAAAAAGACTGTGGCAATGTTCTGATAACTGAAAAGAGCGGTGGCCACAACCAGGGGACTGAGTTATGCACTGGCTGTACCGTACGGTTTTTAGGCTGAGAATTGTGTACGGTTCGGTGGTGTGATGGACCGCGGTGAACCACAGGACCACCTGTGTGAAGCTGGCAACAATTAAAGGGCTAGCCGAGCTCGCCATCACAAGATTTATGAGAATAACGCTAACAGTAGCGTTAGATGTCTTGCTGGACCTACCACCACTCGAACCCGAGTCCTAGCGGAGGCCATGTCTCATAACTGGTGTAACAACAACAAGTCCTCCGGAGCGGAAGCATTCGTGCAGATTAGCGGCACCCGGGAGCATTTTTGTATCGAGCGTCCAGTAAACCGTTTTTTATAGCGTGACTGTAATATAAATGTTAGCTAGAATATCCGCGGTTACGTTTCTCCACATATTTGAACACTTCTTGCCTGGCCCTCTGCTCGCTTCGCTCGCTTCTGGGGCGCAACCAACCAAAACTAACCCAAAATATGAAAAGCCTGCACATATATATTATATAAAAAGTCGGGATCTCATACGCTCGATACAAATACGCCACCCGGGAAAGCACGTAACACTGTTCCAAGCAGAGGTTTGCGCAAAGCTTGATGGCGAGTCCAGACAAAGAAATAAAGGGGAAGCCAAGCCGCAGGGCGATGTGCATCTAGAACCGACTCTAAATCGGTCCAGGAGTGCGGGGATGCCTTGGAGCGGCTGACACAGAACAAGAGAGTGGAGCCGATATAGGTGCCGGGACAGCGGGTGGCGGGGAACGAGGTGGCATGAACTTGCCAGGCTCGACCCTTTTTAGGAAATTCTAGAGCCCAACTGAAACCGGTAAACAAAGAGCGAACTGATCAGGCTCTATCAAGAGAGGGGGAAACTAGATATGCTAACAACTTTATTGGGACGCAATGACTCCTGACGAGATGCAGACGACCCCTGAGCATCCTAGTAGGTGCCATCTGACGAGGCAGATGCGCATCCTTTGCGAGAGGGAATAGGTAATACTGCAGGAGACTGGTGTCCTTGGAATGGAAAGAGATCCTGAGCTTCATCAAGCCAGGAATACTAGAGTGAACTAGAGGTAGAGTGAGAAGTTGTGAGGAGATCTGAAGACGTTGCAAGGGGCCCCGGGCCTATCAGCCACGCCCTTGTGTCTCCCCCTCAACTATACTACTACTTTTTACCACTAGCGGGATATAGTTAGAGGTGGACCAATCAATGTTTCAGAGTCGATCTTGGTCGATTTTCTGAACAAAAAGAGATGTGCTCTTAGGCACTGAAATTTTACCATAGGGCTAGTTCTAAAGTCATTTTGTAAATAAAACAAAAAGCTTTAGCATTATATGAATATTTTAATAAGTTACTTTACTTGAAAATAACTAGAAGCTCATAAATACATAAAATATAAACAGTGAATTATTGTACGTAGTCAGTGCTACGATATGAACAATATCAGTCAAGGCAAATTTCGACCTTGAAAAATATGACATAAATAAAACTCTTAAAAACTAAAGCAATGCATAAACAGTTCTAATACTATACTAATATATTGTTATAAACATAACCTTGAAGCTATGTACAGTTAAATGTCTGTTAGAGTTCCTGCGGAACAGCTACTTATCAATTATGTTAGCTGATTTAGCTTTGATATAAAATATAACAATATACAAGCAATGATGACAGGATTAATATTACCTTAAAGTCCACCTAAAAGCTAATATGTACACTATTAACACCATTGACGAGAAACGTTCAATGTTCAGGAGGTTATCTTCTTACACTGGGGGAAAGTCACTTTGAAAAACACTTGCTAGGCCTATTATTACTAGCTTCTATGTACAATGTAGCTCGATTTCTTGCAAACAAGAATGACTGGAATGTAGTGGTTTGACTCTGGTATGCAGTTAGTGCATATGGTATGACATGAATGCCTTGTGAATGCGGTTTATTGGTACATGCATGAATGATTGTGAATGCGGCTTCTTGGTACACGCATAAATGATTATTAAGTATGCTATGCAGGTAGCATAGGTAAGCTGAACTGCTGAAATCCGCGTATGGGATGTAGCCTTGTGATAGCTTGAGTATATTGGTAGACTAGTGCCGTTTAATCCTTATATGAGAATAAGGCATGAGTAGGTATGCAGACTAGTGCAGAGTGATCCTTCCTTATACCTTATAATAGAATAAGGCAAGAGTGTAGCAACCCAGTGGTACACTCGTGATATAGAATGTTGAAAATCCCACGGACAATACCATTGGGGACTGTGCAGCGCATGGCACAGCCTTTGAGAATTAGAGATCAGTGGGTCTTCATAATGGCAGTAAAGATGCCGAAAAATACCTTTTTGTAAGCTTAGTACTAGAGATCAGTGGGTCTCCATAATGGCAGTCAAGATGCCAAAAAATACCTTTTTGTAGGCTTTGTGAGAATGTGATTGTAAACATGTTCGTTCACTTCCTTGAGATTTCGACACTATGCTCGATTGAGTGTGGTTTGAGACAGGGCTCGATTGTAGAACTCCCATTGATGAGACCAATTGGGACGCCATTGCTCGGCGTGAGACTCGTGAGAATAACGGCAGTAGCTACCTGGATGATTATGCTGGGATGTCATTTGAGTAAACAACTAGATAGATTATGAAGTCTCAAAACGTGAAAACTTGTCGGCATGGCGGCTCGCGCCAGCCGGCTAGAAACGGGGGGGCGCCTTTTGCAACTTATATGGTCGAGGTTCAAGACACGACTTCGTACTCAATACTGAATTCGAGAACGTGGGAACTAGAGCAACTTGAAGAAGTTGTTACCGCCCCTTCTGGTGGGAGAAGATGCACCGCTTCGGGCATGGAAAGGGCAATAATGTAAATACAGAGATATTGTGTAAAAACTTAACATGACCGGTTGTCTAAATTAATATTATGAATTTTAATACAAATCCGGTTGAAATCTGCTGACTAGTTTTCATGAAATTCGAATATTAAAGATCTGAATTTTAGGGAATTTTAGTTTGGGTGAACTGGCTATCCTGTAGGATGCGCTGTGATTGGTCGACTCGGTCACCGGGGTATAGCGGGAAACGCTATGATTGGTCAGATAGCTTTCGAGACGCTTTACTTTTAGCTTTCTAGCCTGCCGACGCAGTGGATAAACGTGGTAAACAACGGATGGCGTTAGTAGTATCGCCAAGGTTTTAATTTGTTTGGAATGCGAGGACAGTGGCGTTGAATGTTAAATTGTACAAAACTAAATCGTTAGATTTGAAGACGTGTTCAAAAATGGTTTTTGAACAATCAATATTTTTTTATCACCAATTAGCGGTTTTCGCAGTGGTGGCTCATGAATCTGTCTTTAGAGGGGCTTATAAAGGACAACTTTGCGATACAGTACGCATCTGTCATTTAAAAAAGAATTTATGATTTGGAGCGAATTTCAGGTTTCATTTTACCTGCTTCATTAGATATTTGGAACTGCATAAGCAGTAGGTACTTAAACAAGAAGCTATGGGTATTCGCTCTACCTAAAACTTGAAATGAATGAATGAATGATCTAGGGAGGTGTTAATAACACTGTGATCTGTAGATATCTATTGTGGCCCTCTTCCATGGTGCTTCCGTTGATGTGATTCTCAATCAGAGTACCACATTCAGCTTCAGTGCTTTGATAAAAGCAAGTAGTCTGGATGGTTCTATGGATGAAAGTTCCTTCGGTTCGACGATGCAGCACCCGTAGCAGGCCAATCACCTGTTCGCGACCGCCTCGAACTCCGTGAGGTCTTACCACAGATGATTTTTTTTTATTTTAAACCCTTCTAAAAATTGACTTTTCTGCTACATCATAGGGGAAGGTTGCCTATATTGGACCGATTTTTAGATTTCTTATCATAGTTTCTAATGATAACATAAATTATCTTTTAACTGTTTCCTAGGACCCTTTGGGATGTTGGCTACTTGCTGGAATTTTTTTAGAATTTTGTTTTGAAATCTTTTATTTTTTATAACCGTTTTAAAAAACCTCTGCAAGTGGTTCAATAAGGGAAACTGGTTTCCTTAATTGGACTTGCGGGTTCCAAAATTGGGCCACGTGATTTAATGTAATAAAAAATTTGTTTAACAAGTAAGGTCATATAAAATTGTCCTAATAATTTAAAAAAAAAATTATTTCACAAAAAAAAAAGATTTATTCGAAAACTCTTCAAACTTCAAAACTTAAAAAAAAATTCAGAGCATGTTAAAAAATAAAATAAACGACGTGCTTTCAGTTTGAGGGAGAGACAGCTGATGTCGCGTTTTTGAACAATAATACACTCAAATTTCACTTAATCGCAATCTAATAAATAGAATGGGCTGGAGATATCTTTCTTCAGATATACGTGCGTTAGCAGTACCCATTTAGCTCGTAAATTATGCATATAAACTTCCTTTTGGATTCATTCCGGGCTTTCAGTTTGAGGAAGAGACAGCTGATGTCGCGTTTTTGAACAATAATACACTCAAATTTCACTTAATTGCAATCTAATAAATAGAATGGGTTGAAGATATGTTTCTTCAGATATACGTGCGTTAGCAGTACCTATTTAGCTCGTAAATTATGCATATAAACTTCCTTTTCGATTCAATCCGAGCTTTCAGTTTGAGGGAGAGACAGCTGATGTCGTGTTTTTGAACAAT
>MU189737.1:0-11195 GCA_016904865.1 Pissodes strobi | reverse complement strand
AGTCAAAGTCAAAAATAGCTTTATTGTCATAAACAGTAGTTATTGACAAAGCCATACACATAAACTAATAAATAAAATAAACAATAACAAAACAAGCGAGACAAAGTGAAATAAGAAGAAGGAAGAAAGAACGTAATAATATGAAGATGAAGTACAAACAACGAAAGTTGTATATTTCTTTGTTTTGTGCAATATAATGTTGTTAATTTAGTTAGGCAATAACTGAGTGGCAAAAATTGTTTTTTTTGCAGTATGACTGGTTGTTTTATCTTTTAAGCTCTATGTACATACAATTTTATTAATGATGCAAGTTCATCTAGCATATTCTTAATATGTTCCCCCTCTCTGCAGACAGAAATGTCTAATTTTTAGTTAGCAAACACTTGTGTTGAAACATGTAACTAGATTAACAGCAAAATATTTAAACGAACTAATTAGTGACAAATAACTGTTGAAAAGAAAGCGTTCAAATAATTACACTAATTTAATTAGTATAAGTAATAAAGAAAAACACCATTAAAGGCCTATGACACATTCTACAAAAAGTTAATTTTATTTTCTTTATTGCGTCCATTCTTGCCGATCAAGATAAGCAATTAATCGCGTCGATAAGTAAAAAGTTTCACTTTATCCGGCAAATGTGTCACTAACACGCACGTCCGGTACAATTTCTTTTGCCATAAGATCAAAAAGGTACTTAGTCGTACGTTGTGCACATACTAAGTGCTGGAAAATAGGTAAACGCGTCGTTGTTTACGATTTAGGATAAAGAATTGTGAAACAAAGGGAGAGGTTTCTGTGAAAGTTCATAATTTTGTTCGAGTTTAACAGTATATTTTTATTTAATCGTAGGTAGAAAAATAACAGTTCTAAACTCGATTTATTTATTTATTTAGGAGGCCATTTTTTAGAAATATACAACATTTGCAAGGCGTCAGCATACAGTGTCGTAATCCGTGTGAAGTATCGATTCTGACAATTATTTACCTACTTAAGATTGTGGCGAGTAATTTAACCCGCAACAGATTGAAACTGACTGTCGAAGGCTTGCCCATATAAATAGAATCTACTTGAATCTTTTTCTCTAAAGCTTTCAATGGGCCGATCTCATACTGAACCTAGTTGTCAGTTGTGCCTAAAAAATCTGAACTGATTATGGTTGACAAAACCCCAATAAGGTCAACTGAGCTTATCATAAACAAATTGTCAACTAGATAAAGTCAACAGCACGGGTAATAAGTTTCGAAAAGAATGCGATAAATACCTCTCTGGCCCTAGAAGTAAAGTTAGAGTTCAAGTTCCTAAAACTTACCTAATACTAAATATTTACTTTTGTTTAAGACATGTATTATGTGTGTGGCTTCCTTCTTCCTTTGCCAAATGCAAAAAGCTCCAATTTCTAGAGATATCAAAAACAATGGCATAAACAGAGTTGTATACATTTTGTCGGAAGTTGGAAATTACTTAGAAGGCTAATGATTTCAGAAATTACCATACCATGACACACACTTGAAGATAATTCAGCGAATAGATTTGCTACATCCTCGCCAGACTTTCCATTCTATTCAAAGAGCATATTATTTGGTAGTATTTTGTATCCCACTAGTATATATCAACGTTGGCTGAGAATTTTCAGTCAACGATATCAAGAAATATCTGAAATTACCCAGCAAGCCCTCCACAGTTGCAATAAATCACTAGAACACCGATCATACTTTTTTTTATGTGCGAAGATATTGATTGAAACGGTTCTTGAATAGTTGTAGGTTGTAATTAGGGGGAAACATATGTCCTGGGAGTGAGTGGTGCACATTGTCTCAACGATCTTTCATTCTGAAATGACAATATTCCAATCAATTGATCACAATGATGACAAAACATGGGCCACTCTTAAAATCTAAAAAAACTTTCAAGTGGTCCACACTGCTTGGCAATAAAATATATGAAGAAGTAGGTACAATAATATTCAGGTTAGAAATATGAGGAACATAGGTAATTAATCTAGATCATGTTTAGATATGAGATATTAGTGCCTTTCAACACCATTGGCGGTTGAGAGATGGTTGTTGTTTGTTTGTTGCTAGTGCCACAGATCTATATAGCTACGCAAAGCAGGCAAAGCTATATAGATATGTGCTAGTGCTCCCCTTTCGGGAAGCGGTTGGCTTTGCTGCATGACAGTCCACCAGTGACACGTTATTCCAGTTTGAGAGGCCTATTTGGTATGACGGGCCCGTGCCCCTACCCAACTAACACAAAAAGATTTATAAAGATTAAACAAACGTTTATATCACTAGTTTATAGAGTAAAACGATGCTATAAAAGGTAAAGTAATCAATTATATATTACTTATATGGCTGCTGTTTGTCTTAAAGGGACCACTTTACTCAGCTATTATATAAAAGTATAACTAATTGCTCCAACAAAACTATTCTATAATACTTCTATATAACTCTTTTAACACGTAGGTAGGTATATATGCCTAATATATAGCCACTATATAACTTCTTGAACTTACTATAGCGCTTACCATCACCATTATAAAGAACATATAAAGCATCTATATAGTGAAGTTAAACTTGCTCTTAAATTGCAATAATAAGTATTATTATATGGCGCTTATGTAACTGTTTTTTAAAAAAAGACATACCTAAATGCAATTTACGCGATTAAATATGCCTTATATAACTTTTATATATTTGGAAAGAGTTACCGCCTCATTATATCTTCTATATTGCAAAATGGTTACAGGAATATCTCCCACTCCACTAAAACTCAAACAGACGTTTTGATAATTACAGAAGTTGTAGTAATAGCCATTCAGAATGGCGTCTACAGGATATGGAAATATTTGAACGAGTTATGTATAAAAAGCTAATGAGGGCAGGCGGGAGTACCTAAAAACGACATGCCAGAAAAAATGTATTGTAATTATGTAATATGCTACCTCGTAAAATTTCTACTCGCCATCAAAATTAAGAAAATTTACCATTTTTCTAAATTTTTTGAAAATTATTTTCATAACTTTTTTTTTCATAAAAACCAATAATTTTTAATACATTGATCCGAAACAAGTGTTTTTTATGAATTCTAGTAATTTTGATGAATAGAATGTATTAATTTACTACCAAAACCCAGTTTTGCATTCTAATAAAATGCCGTTTTATCTATTAACATTAAATTTCAGTAAAGAATATGGAGTCGCTAACAAAAATTCTTAACATACTGTGTAGTGGTATTTCACGGCGTCATTTTGCTTCAACAGGTAACCTGTCCCTTTAAATGGCATATAAGCGTTTAAATAATCTTTAAAAGCATCTATAAAGATATCATTTGTCTGTATAAGAGGATCTTAGACATGTTTACAAAGCAAGTACCTAATAGCTTAAACGTCATAATGAATGTCTTAATAGAACAATTAAAAAGCTACTTTATAGCAGCTCTCAAATTACGTTCTTAAACCGCTGAAAGAACTAAATTAAAGAACCAAAATATTAATAAAGCAAATTGGTAATCTGAGATTCTGCGATAACTCCATATAGTCATAAATGAAGCACTTATAAATAATTTTTAAAGCAATTCGGATATAGAGCGCCATCCTATGTAAAATGTCCAGATTTCTTCAGGTTTTTCCAGTTCTTAAAGTTGTCATTTTTAATCATCTTGACAGCAAATTATTAAGCGGAGCACAACTAAAACACTAAATATACTCTCTATAGAAGCGTTGAAAGACAAAAATTCTTAACATCCTGTGTAGTGGTATTTCACGACGCCATTTTGCTTAAACAGGTATCTGGCCCTTTAATAATAACATATAAGCGTTTAAATAATCTTTATAAAGCATCTATAAAGATATAATTTGTTTGTATAAGAGTATCTTAGGCATGTTTACAAAGCAAGTATATAGCTTAGAAGTCATAACAAATGTCTTTGTATAACAATAATTAAAAATCTACTTTATAGCACCTCTCAAATTAAGTTCTTAAACCGCTTAAAGAACTGAATTAAAGAATCAAAATATCATTTAGGCAAATTGGTAATCTGAGATTCTGCAATAACTTCATATAGTCATAAATGAAGCACTTTTAAATCATGTTTAAAGCAATTCGGATCTAAAGCGCCATGGTATGTTTTACTTGAGTGGTGATTCCCGACTTTTGCAAATTACACAGACAAAAATGGTCCCACGGGAACATCCGGTTCCCCCCGGCCTGGATAATGGCGTGAATGGGTATTTCTTTTGGCACTTAAGCTATCAAAGGCGCAAACAAAAATTATCCCACTGGAACATCCGGTTCCCCCCGGCCTGGGTTCGCCCGATTTTTCCTCGGGGAGACGAAACGGAAGTCATTGAGAGATGGTATTCTGACATTTCCAGGATAGTTGATAGTGTTCCCAAAGTAGGAATTAATTGAGAGCTGCGATTTAGAGTACATAATAGGAATTCTTTTTTGATTCGAAAGGCAAAAAATGGTGTTCCACATAATACATAAAAATAATTGAGTTCTAGAATAATACTGCATTGGTTGGTTTTCGGTTGTATAATATTTACATGAAAAAGTTATTTAAATTGCAGTTCCTGGTTCCTCTTAGTAAACGTGCGTTTGTTATAATAACCACCCAAAAATGATTAAAATATTTACCAAAACCTCGACGTGATTATCATGGATGTCATCGAACTCGTTAAAAGTTAATTCGTATGGCGCTTTGATTTCCCACCGCCTTGAAATTAAAGAAGGAGAAGAGCGCGCTCCGATCGAATTTCGGCTCTTTTGCGCCAGTATCGTAAATGGAAATCGACTGGGAGACCCACCGGGCGGCTTTCAGCTTTACCCGTTGTCGTGATGGACGAAAAAAGAAGAGTTTGCGGCGCCCGAAAACTGATTCGGTTCGAAAATAAAGACAGGCGGACCGACAACAAAATAACGCGTGATGGACCACAGCGTGGAACGCCCCCGGGGGTGTCTGGTCCGATAGAATGAAATATATGTCTGGTCGGTTGTAGAAAGGAACGTATTTATTATGTGAGCAGAGTTGAGGAACTGTACTTAAATCGAAAACTAATCTAAAGCGTTACGTTCCAGCAAAAGAAGAAGTAGGTAATTTGATTGTTCTCTTTTTCATTTATTCACTTTCGGTTTTTCATCCAAAAGCCGCCATAGACGATTGAATCCATCTCGGAAAGACATGCGGGACTATTGCAGAGTAGATATTACTACAGAATGTATATTGCTTTAACTTCTGCAGCAGCACTCCGTGCCAGAGTCGATCACATGCTTTGATAAGCTGCATTCAGAGAGCAATGCCGGAAAGAAATCTAAGACCAGGAGACTGGGATGATAGAAGAGGTTGGAAGCTGGGAACCGGAAGGCGTAGGACGCTATGAACCCGGACATATACATAAAATTGCATAGACCGCATCCCTGTTTGGATCTAAATCCGAACCCAACTTCATGTGTTCATGATAAAGCTAATCATTTTTAAAGTGAAACTTCTTTAAGTGCTTTGGTTTGGTGGGCGTCGTACAAAAGTTGCAAAATATATGACACTGCGAACGGTAACGAAAGTAGAGGGAGAGATCGGCAAAGCGATATTTTATACCGGCTCGTGCGCAATTCAAACCAAGCATGGGATAACCATTATCCTTTCAACAACTTTTAACAATGTGGACAAAAGAGAAACTGGCCTGAAATTGAAAGGTCCATCTAGTTCACTTGCTTCTCTATATCTTCTTCTTGATAAATAGTTTGATTATAACATTTCCGCGCCTTTCTAACGCTTCTCACAAAAAAAAAACATTATTATTCTATGTAGCCCCATTTCAAAGGGAAGTTTCTATTCGTTAAGTTTCTACAACTTAAAGCAAGTGCCACTTTATATTTGTCTGTACTAACATATTCGATTTTATCATTGCGTTCAGCTTATTATTATTTTCCTAATTAATAGGTAATGACCGCATCTAGGATCCATTTAGCGAGTTCAGTGAATACATCTTCCTCGTCATAGATCAAGGCCTTTGAAATCATAGTCATTGGGTCAACTTTTCATAAGCTAGTCCTCATTGTGAGTACTGATGGGTGCCGTAATTGTAGTATTATTTATTCAGGTATACCACTTACAGTGCCGAGCCTACATCCGCCGGAAGCAACGTAGAACACCATTATCGTTTGTTTAACGTATGTTCGTGCGTGCAAAGAAATACAACTAAATAATTTCTTGTTGTTTTAAGTTCAGTTTTATCATGTGTGTGATGAAGTAATAATATTATTTCCCACAACGATTCATTAGATACTGTCGTTGAAGCGAAATCTGACGACACTCTTGTATGTTTCGAAGGCTATATATGATTATTAATACCAATGATGGCCAGGGTTATACTGAAATTTTTGGGACCTGCGTGTGGGCTTAATTACAATTCGGGGTGTATTTTGTGTGATTTTCACAATTTGCCCCCATCTGATAAGCTTCCTCCCCCATCCTAAACTCTTCTCTATCTCCACGATCTGAAGGTCAGTTACCATGTTGTCCCCATCAGAGGCGGAGTTTTTAAAGATATTTTATCCATACGAGCTTCATAAAGGTTTGTTCCTCTCAATCCTCCAGTTCCTCTTTGTTATCGTTTGGTACTGCTCAGAAAATACGCGTCTGACGGGCTCAAAGTTCTTCTCATAAATCCTTTCGAATATTTAGAGCTTTTTCTCCGTTTGCCTAGTCGCATTCATACTACAGTACAGGTCAGCATCATCATTCTATAATGCACCACATCTTAATTTCTTAATCTACCCAATTGGATCATGACTTACCAATATACCAAATTGAGACCTAGTCGGCTGATTATAATTGTCCTTGAGCGGGTCTTGTGACATCCCGTTTTGACTTACAAATTTTTGGGTTTTCTCTCCACTATCGCTTTGAATTGGTTATATAGAGCCTCTTCGGCTTTGGCTCCAGGATGTAAACAGCACAAGTGTTAGTTTAGTGACCCTAAAGAAATACCTAGAGAACTTCATCGTTTCTGTGATCAAATCTGTTGCCGTTATCAAGAAAGATAAAATTTAAAAATGAAAATGATTAGTAAATACAATAAAACAATAAAAAGCTCTTGCAGATTGTCAACTTTTGAACTGACTTTCAAGTCAGTTCAAAACGCCTTCGTTTTAGAATTGAGTGGTCTCTTGTCTCGCACACACAAGCAAGAGCGCTAGGGGCATTTTCCCGCCGGCGCGGCATGGCGCCAAGTCGCGCCATGCAAGGCAATTTTCACGTTTTGAGACCCCAATCTCTCTCAAGTGACATTGTGGCATCCAGCCATAGTTATCGTCATCTCAAGCCTACAAATAAAGGTATTTATCGGCACCCTGCCTGTCATTATTCTCTCAGTCAGTATGTACCATCGCTGTACTAGCGTCCCATGTGGTCTTGTCCATGGGGGTTCATCACATTCGAGTCTTGTATCGAGCCCCAAGTAAGTAAACACATGTTTACAATCATTCTCTCAGCATCTCTAACTCTGTACTAGCGTCCCCATTGATCTTGTTCATGGGGTTCAATTACTCTCTGACAAGTAAGACACTGTACCATCGCTGTACTAGCGTCCCCATTGCTCTTGTCCATGGGTGTTCAACATTCTCTATGCTTTATCAGAGTATAATATTATTTTGTTATACTCTGGCTTTATTCTAATATAAGGATGTCTGCCAGCAACCTCAAGATCTCACAAATGGTATTTCCCGTACGCAAAATTCAGCTTACCTATGCTACCTGCATAGCGTGTTTTAGTAATCATTTATGCATGTATAAAAACCGCATTCACATGCCATATGCATATATAACTGCATACCATCTCAATTCACTGCCACTACATTCAAGTCATTCTTATTTGCAAGAAATTGAACTACATTGTATATAGAAGCAAGTGAGAGATTTAGAAGGATAGATGGAAGATAAACTGCTGAAACATTGAACGTTGCTCGTCAATTGTGAACATAGTGTACATAGTAGCTTATAGGTGGATATTATCAATTAATGATAACGGACAGCAGAAGAGGTACATTAAGTGCTCCCATGAGTAATTGAGATTGAAATTGATATGAAGAAACAAGTCTTATTTCATTTCCACAAAGTTGTTCGTTCATATTGCCGCATAAATTAGCGCTTTAAAATGTTCCTCCACCTGGCATTAATAATGTAGTTTACGAAGAGAGACTTAAGACGTTAAAACGTTTTGCATCTTGACATATATCTCAATAATCATCTAGAAATTCCAGTCGTTATTCATTTAGAATTATTACGGCCTGGCAGGTAATCTCTGACTATTAATGAATGATTTATTTCCTAATATAAAATAGTATTCGCCTCTTATTAAAATGTGATATCTGTCTCTTGACGCAGAATGCAAGCTGCGACTCATAAATTAAAGACAAGATACGATAGGATCGCAACCGGGATAATGTAAAGTATATGCAATTTACTATTCGAAATGCATAATCATTTCATTCGCAGTTATTAATGCTGACGTCAGGAAGTAATACTCAAATTCTCCTTTGAAATATTATGGGAGTGTACAGGGGAACGTGAAAAGTATTGAAAAAGTAACGAATTAGTGCTTGGATCGAGAATTACTTCGAGATCTTAAGTCGGCAGTGTATCAGATATTATAGACGGCTACAAAACGTATACAGATGCTGAAGAAGGTGGTGTGTATGAAGAAACCATTGGAAATCTTAGGGGCTTTGGCCAAGCAAACTGTTGTCTTGTTTGAGTTCCGGAACACTCAAATGACCCAGGAAACGTGGACGCACGATAGGGTTCCATAGTGCGCCCAATGGAATCTATGACGGGGCTTCTCACAGGGCACTCTCACTTAAATGGTCATTTGAGCCTGTTGCAATCTTCGGAATGTAGGTGATGCTTGCAGAACGAGGAATCGCCCACTTGCCGAGTGCCCAGCCTTGACTGGGATAAGAGAAGTGCACTTCGGGAGTTGCATGCTGAATAGGGAGGACACAAGAAAGGTCCAGCCAAAAAGGCTGTGAGCCTTGGCTGGGGATGTCGGGCTCTCGGGGTGAAGTGGTGTATATGGGCCCAGGCCTAGACTGGTTTCTCACGTGCAAGGGATTTTCCCGCTTTTACGGTACTAGCGAGGTTATTTGAGAATAAGGATCCGAGACCCTTATCAGCTGTTTATAAATTATGTGTTTTAAATGTGTACGGAATGATTTGTATAAGTTGATTCAATATTCAACGAAATATCCTAGGAGAGTGCGGTTTTCACCATTTAATAGAGAAGGAATGACTCTACACGCTCTAAAAATTTCATAATACCATAATCGGTTTCAGAATTTTAGCTGTCAATATTTTTGGTCATAAAAAATAAAGTGCGCATGCAGACTCTCGGAATAAGTTGATTCAATATTCAACGAAATATCCTAGGATAGTGCGGTTTTCACCGTTTAATGGAGAAGGAACGACTCTACAAGCTCTAAAATTTTTCAACGAAATATCATAATCGATTTTAGAATTTTAGCGGTCAATATTTTTGGCCATAAAAAAATCATGTGCGCATGCAGACTCTCGGAATAAGTTGATTCACTATTCAGCGAAATATCCTAGGAGACTCTACAAGCTCTAAAAATTGTATGCCGTTGACTAATCAATAGTTCTTCCGCCTTTGGGATCAATTTCTTGACCCCAGGACGCGTAAGGGCACTCTTTCCCTTACGCTGGCTCAGAGCGTCGTCTGTTACCTAGCAGGATGTAACGGATAACCGAAGTTATCACACGAGCAAATGAGGTTGACATTTGGGCTTCACTCATAACTACATTCGCCCCTTACACCCCTGTCTCTATTTAAGCTAAGCTAAACTTTTACTAGAACAACTCTTTTACATGCATCTTCTGATTATAATTCGAATGTATGGTCGGCCTGTTTATACTTTGATTTTCTTGTAACGCTTGAACCAAAAACCCATAGGCAGCTCGTAAACGTCATTTTTTATGCTTATGAATTGTCCTAAGGTTTGAACTTGATGTAACTGTTTAAATAAATTCGTTTTCAGAAGCGCTATTACCCATAAAAAACACGAAAATATCAGATCTATTCTAATCTGCGATCTTTATGTTGTCACTTCGTAATGTTTACAGCGGTTCCGCTTTGTTTATAAATATGTACGTTTCGTGGTGAGGCGAATATTAACCTACATACTTTGTTTCTTACTGTTTACAACTTCATTTTAAAAATTATGAACGGGATTCGTACCGCAATAATGGCGTAGTGGAAAAATAAGTGATTATCGTAGGACATTCTCAAGCCATATCCATCCGATTGTGTATCTAATTTTAATCGAAATTTCAAGTTATAAATTACAGCTTATATATTATATTTCCAGAGTTAATTTTACCTAAATCCGGTGTCGGTGCAATTAGTTGTGAAGAGTCAAAATGTCAAAATCAGGCATAGTGGAGCATACCTGTCCATACTATGTTCAAAAGCTTCATGCTCCTGCTCGATTGGTAAGATTCTATTCAGAACAATAGCTGCCGTATTGCAGAATTTAAATGGCAAATTATTCTCGCTGATTTTATCAAAGGCTGTAGTTAAGTCAATAAACACTTGCTAGCCGAAACAGTGTCATCCGCTTTTAGTTCTCAATACTCTACTCAAACCCAATAGGACCAATAGGTCAGATCCTGTCTATATCTATAGCAATATAGATGCTCCATAGCTTTGGCACTAAAACATTCTGATGGTATCAAAGGCTTTAGATAAGTGAAAAATGCTTGTCAATGGTTTACAAACATCAACCGAAACGTTGTAATTCTAGTTCACACTCAATATCTTATTTAAGGCGCGTACAGACTTTCCGAGACAAGCTCGAGACGCGACACAATTTTTCGAAAGTCTCACTTTTGTCGTTGTGTTCATTGGGGACATGGAGCATTATTGAGCTTGGTGTGATTCAAGACATGTCTCCAACCAGAAATTGGGAAATTCCTGACATTGCTCTGGGTGTAGTGTGAATCCTTACATTGCATGTTTATCTCCAGAGAAAACGGAATTAGCAGTATAATTCAATGCCTGTGACTTCAGTTTGTGATGCCACTTCTAGCAGTACCGTTTTTGTTTTGATCCAAAATGAGTTGGAGTCCTTGTCTAATTGCATGTGTGGATTTAATTTGGAGATTTCTACCTTTGC
>MU189736.1:24744-41166 GCA_016904865.1 Pissodes strobi | reverse complement strand
CCGTCAGGTCCAGTATTCTTATTAATAATTTATCATGAGATAAATTGGCAAGCACTATGCCATTAATATTTTCTTATATTATCGCAATATCGTCTATATCTAAGTATTTTATGTAAAGTGAGCTAACCCTTTTCAAAAGGTATGTCATATGTTTGTGTTTCTATAATAGATAGTTAAAATTATTTATAATTTAACTAGGGTCCATCCGCCGACCGGTCTCTTGCTAGCCTAGAGAGTTTCTCCAGGTTCATTCTTGCCGGTTTAAAACCCCTTGTGTCGAAGTGATGCTGACCCACATGGCGGGACGTGCAGCTTCACAGGAAGCAGTAAATTGGGGCCAGCCATGTAGCCGTGTGAGTTAGGAAATAACCACCAACCACTGACAGTGAATTCGACTTCCGCATGACCACATGAAGAGAACATACAAGTAGGCCCTATAATTACTTATTTTACTTACCATATCTTACCTTATATTTTTCGAAACTACCGTTAAATGATTTTTAATCGATTATTATCTTTTATCGTATCCATCGATATTTGATTACATAATACAGAATTTCTTCACTACCGTATAGGATATTATATTGGTTAGCAAATATCTTGCTCATATCATTCTAATTATCTAATTTACTTTTTTGTATTACGTGCATTTACCTAGATGCTACTGTAGGTCATATAATTACTTACCTTATATTTATCGAACTGACCGTTAAATCGTTTATTATCCTTTTCATAATACCTCTCTGAAAACTATCATTTTCGACGTCTCTGTAGAGCAAAGAAAGTGCGTATTTCCGATGCGCCCGCACGGGAGAAGTTTTCCCGTTCCCTAATTTCCCTAATAAAGTCCTAAATTTGCAGTTATTTAGTTTAGTTAGTTTAGTAAAGTATAATAAATTGGGTTAAAATTAGACAGCGATGCAGTATATAAAATTAATTTAAAACATTTTAGCGTCAATAGCCTAATTTTTAAGTAATAGATATTTATATTGTAAGTCCGGTAAATCAACTTTTACAGTATGAGTGAAATGTTTCGGGACGAGGCGACGAAGGAGCCGGGTTTGGAATTTTGAAACGAATACTGTAAAAGATTTGCCGGACGAATGATGTACAATATTTTTTCTTCAAACGTCAGTAAATCCGTCATTACTCGACTGTGTGGGCGGCCGTGAAGTTTTGTTTTTCCTCCGCCGCCGGAGCTTTACTTTTCACTTTTCCGCCGGCGGAGGTAAAAGTGTTGTCATAGCAACATAGATACAATACAAACACACAACAAAATAAGCGTCAACAACTCAAGATTTATTAAAATACAATTTGTATTTATCACTCAATTTGTGACTGCATTTCTAAAAATCACTAATTTAGGAACAAATTGGTTATTATTTAATCGAACTTACTCTATAACTGCTTATCAATACGGAATTAAAACGCAATCGGAGACGCAATCTTAAAAAAATAATTATTGTTGACAGTGTCCACTGACAGCTTTATGTTACATTACTATTACTATAGCAACAACCTGTGCCTATTCACCGACACCGGTCTAAGCCGCCTTGCGAACCCACTTATCTTTAATAATAATTAGATATTATCACTATTAAAAAGCGATGTTTTTGCATTAATTTGTCGATATTTGAAGAAAAAACAGCATATTTTATTTGGAGGAAAAGTTACTTTTCATGGCTTGCTCTCTATTACCAGCCTCAGCTCCGCTCGGCTGTTAAACACGAGCGCGCCATGAAAAGTATCACTTTTCCTCCATATAAAATAATATACTATTATTTCATACTGTTCTGTTGAAAATTATGTTTTGAAATAATAATGAAGTTTTGTTCTGCGTCGTATATTTGAAAAGTGTTTAGGTGTATTTACTGGTGGAAACATTGTGTGTTTGACATAAAATTCAAATCTAATGGAAATATAGCGTTGATGTACCTAGGAAACGTAATTGTTTTAATTTTGTTTATGTCTAAATGGCGTCTAAATAAAAATTAAAGTCAGTTGAAAATTAGCGTTATTTCACAATTATTTTCGGTAAAATTGACGAAATGGAGTTGGGAGATGGTGTAAATTTGATGCTCGAAGAAATCATGCAGAAATCTAACGAAGCTAGAGGACAGTTAATACCAAATAAGTCGGCAGGACGGTATCAGAAAGAATTTGCCTTATTTTCTCAATGGAAACATGAGAACAAGGTAGGTAATTTCCATAAATGAGGACGATATAATGGCTTATGTTTATGACGTTGTAAGTAAATATGAAGGAATTAAAATTCAAATCTATAAAATATATTATGTTTTTGCAGTCAAAGAGATACAAAAGTTCGTCATTATGGTCTAAGTTTTCTATGATAAAGTCGATGTTATTGGTGGATGAAGACATGAACATTTCTCAATACCCGAAAGTGAGAGCGTTTCTGAAAAAACAATCAGTAGGATACGAACCAGTGAAATCTAAAGTTTTGAGCAGGGAAGAGGTGCACCGGTTTATGGTTGAAGCTCCAAGCAAAGAATACCTTATAATGAAGGTAAAACTATACTACATAATACGCTTATTAGAGCTATACTGTAACAATATTTATTTTAGATAGTAGCAATGCTGGGGATAACTGGTGGTTGTCGCCGGGAGGAGCTCCATTCAATAACTCTTCAAGATATCGAAGATACGGGTAAGCAGCTGGTAGTGACAATACGACAAACCAAAACCATCCATCGAAGAGTGTTTACTGTTATTGATTAGAGTGAAAAAAATTATTTGCAATTGTACAGAAATTATTTGGCACTGCGACCGAAAAATTTAAATAATAATTTTATTTTCTTGGGCTATCGAAATGGGAACAGTATATGTCAAAGGGTGGGTATTCATACCATCGGCGGTGTTCCCAACAAAATTGCTGAATTCCTAGGAATTGCTGATGTAGAAAAGTATACGGGACATTGCTTTAGAAGGACATCAGTAACGCTTCTTGCTGATGCTGGGGCCGACCTTACTGTACTTAAACGGCATGGGGGGTGGAAGAGTTCCTCGGTGGCAGAGAAATACATCGAAGACTCTATTGAGGGAAAGAACAGAATATCTAGAATGATTCAAAATGGGGAAAATTTTGTAGAAGTTTTGAACCAAAATAATCAAAATTTATCAACTATTATAAGTAGCGGTGATAATTCCCATAAAACTCCAGAAATTAATATTAACGATAATGCAAATTGTACCATTAACATTAGCTTTAATGTATCGAAGGTGTAAATATCTATTCTATGTAGTTATTAATTTATTATTAATACAAGAAATTGTTTTGAAAAACAAATGAGTTTAATTTTATTCTGTGGGAATGCATTGAATACGTTAGGTATGTTTGATAGTGAGAGGATTTTGTATGAAAAAAATTTGGTATTTTAAACTAAAACTTACAAATTTCAGTCCGGTAAAGAAATTTTACAGGCCTAGTAAATGGTTGGTTTTTGTTTGTCGTATTGTCACTACCAGCTGCTTACCCGTATCTTCGATATCTTGAAGAGTTATTGAATGAAGCTCCTCTCGGCGACAACCATCACTTATCCCCAGCATTGCTACTATCTAAAATAAATATTGTTACAGTATAGCTCTAATAAGCGTATTGTGTAGTACAGTTTTACCTTCATCATAAGGTATTCTTTGTTTGGAGCTTCAACCATAAACCGGTGCACCTCTTCCCTGCTCAAAACTTTAGATTTCACTGGTTCGTATCCTACTAATTGTTTTTTCAGAAACGCTCTCACTTTCGGGTATTGAGAAATGTGCATGTCTTCGTCTACCAGTAACATCGACTTTATCATAAAGACTATAATGACGAACTTTTGTATCTCTCTGACTGCAAAAACATAATATATTTTATAGATTTGAATTTTAATTCCTTCATATTTACTTACAACGTCATAAACATAAGCCATTATATCGTCCTCATTTACAGAAATTACCTACCTTGTTCTCATGTTTCCATTGAGAAAATAAAGCAACCTCTTTCTGATACCGTCCTGCCGACTTATCTGGTATTAACTGTCCTCTAGCTTCGTTAGATTTCTGCATGATTTCTTCGGGCATCAAATTTACACCATCCCCCAACTCCATTTCGTCAATTTTACCGAAAATAATTGTGAAATAACGCTAATTTTCAACTGACTTTAGTTTTTATTTAGACGCCATTTAGACATAAACAAAATTAAAACAATTACGTTTCCTAGGTACATCAAGGCTATCTTTCCATTAGATTTGAATTTTATATCAAACATACAATGTTTCCACCAATAAATATACCTAACCTAAACACTTTTCAAATATACGACGCAGAACAAAACTTCATTATTATTTCAAAACATAATATTCAACAGAACAGTATGGAATAAAATATTGTACATCATTCGTCCGGCAAATCCTTTACAGTATTCGTTTCAAAATTCCAGACTCGGCTCCTTCGTCGCCTCGTCCCAAAACATTTCACTCATACTGTAAAAGTTGATTTACCGGAATTAACGTAAATATCTATTATTTATTCTGACCTTACTTGTCACAAAGACATCAAAGCTAGCTGCCTAGTCAATAACAATAATGCATAAAAACACATTTCCATAGCAACGCTGATAAATAGATACCTGTGTCTTTGTCTTCCAACTTTGACGTTTGCTTACATTTTAATTCAAAATGTATTATGATATGATTTTGGATACATAAAATAATAATTATTTTATGTTTGTGTTTTGATTTCAGAGAGGTATTATGAAAAATATCGTTCATTACACGTCCAGAAACAGCTTTTCCCGCGCTTGCCTGACTTCCGGTGTTTGGCACACCAGAAACTGTCGTGCGCGCACCGGAAAAGCCTAGTTTTCGGACTTGTAATGAAATATACTATTATCATATCTATTACCGCTTCTTTCCATTATTTGATTAATTCATACAGACTTTCTTCCTTGCCATATGATATTATTTTGGTTTGCAAATGTCTTGCTAATATTATTATATTTATCTTATTTACTTTTTTTGTATTCTGTATACTTACATAAATGCTAAAAACTTGTTGTAATTTGCTGTAAGCCTTATGGCAGTAGACCGTCTTACATAACTACCACTTTAGGTTTTTGTCCATAAGCAGGTTACTGAATTGAGCTCACTTCGATTTCTCCTGTAGATCTTCATTGACTATATATTTTATTCACAGGTCAATTTATTTGATTGAATGTTTCTTTTTAAATGTTTATTTGTCCACTGATATTATCGCTGCCATGCGATTAATTTATAATTATTCTTATTTAAGGAATTAATCTTTATTTAAGGTGTATTATTTAGGGCATTCTATGATTATCTGTTAATTAGTCAGAACTTTAAAAATTCAGATTTTAGTTAGGGATATTAAAAAAAAACTTGATTTAGAACTTAAGATTAAGGGTTAATGATCTTATAATTTGGGTGATAATTATTTTTAAGATTCTTATTATTATTTTAAGTGCGATACCATAACTTCAATTAAGTTTGAGACCTACTTAATTTTTCATTGTGCATTTTATGTCTGAGAACATATTTATTATCTAAATAAATAGGTTAATCAGAATATTTGATGTTTATTTTGGTATGCTGGCGTCAAGGTCAAGTTGAATTTATGCAATTTCTTTTCAGGTTTCTCAATATTCTTAGAGAGGGTATTTTTCTAAATTTTACTTCCCTAATTTCAATGCTTAAAAATTATTGATATATTCACCGCTAATACCCAGTTTCTTAAAGTATGGATAACTTTATTCTTCAAATGTTTCCTATGACAACGATTGTTAATACAATTGTAACCATAGTAATTATTTTAGGAATAAAGTTATTCGAGCTTTGAGAAAGTGGCACTAAGTGAACCAGGCATATGGATCGGTTGTTACGCAATTAACTAATCGCATTACAAAGTCTCGGAACACAAAAGAAATATCAGTTTTTCAACCGAAAATAATTAGTTGAAGTTAGTACATGATGTAAAACTACCATGCATCTGTATAGAACAAATATTTTCACCACCCAACAATAATAGTAAATTAATAAAAATCGTAAAAAAATTGCTTTATAAAATTTTTGTTAGAGATAGTTTCGGTTATGAATAAAACTATAGGCTTTATAAGAAACTACTCCTGGAGCCTATTTCTCTATATTGTCAGAATCATTTTTCCCTAATTGAGTGCTCAAACTGATTTCGCGTATTTCTCATTTTGAGTTCAGAATATTGTCGGAAGGTAGATTTTATTTCATTTATCATTATGCGAAATTGGTGTGTTAGGTATAGCTCCAAAGAAGGGTTAAAATTTCTAACTGAAACGGCGTTAACTTGCCGAATGCTGCTTTTATCTCACAGTCATGTAAATGCGATAAATTAAAGCATTCAGGGTAATACAATCACTCTATTATATAAAACACAGATCTTGTTCTTCATCATAATTTAAAGCGCAATTATGGTATATTCTGTCATCTGGAAATCTAGACCAAAGTTTCATTTCGTTCGTATTTTCTGCAAACGTAATTAAGCTAATTCCAAAAGTTTCCTAAAATCGAAACTTTAAATTGTTCGCTTGGCTTGTTCAAGGAATAAAACTTTTCTAACAACCTAATTCCTACAGATTACTATGAAAGAAGCTCGAATTTTTACGTTCTGTTATCGTTCTCGAGGGATCCAGAGTAGAATTGCCATTTAGCTGTCAAGGGTTTATCTCCGTCGCATAAAAAGTTTAAATGAAAAATTCATCAACTGGCTGGTTCTTATAAAAATTCAATTGAAATGCTTCTTTTGTTTACGTCGAAATGATGCAGCACATATAATATTTTAATATAAAAATGTTATGCTTGTTTAATAACATATTTATTTCTCAATAATTTAGATAGTCGAGATATCAAAAATAATAATCTGAATATAAAAACATTATTATTTATCGCTACCCTATAATAGGCAACAGTTATGTGACGACCACAAAGGAAGTTCTCACGGAAACTGCAGAGCTAACAACTTCATGCGAAGTTATAAATATACCTAACTATTGTATTAATATTTATTCTTTTTATATTCTCGAGCTTGTAACGTGCAAAATAAATGTTTTTAAAAACAGTCTCTGCTTTGCGAAACTTAACTGGCGGAATCGTTAGAACAGTTGCAGTTTTTCCTATCGAAGTTTCACGGTATCGGGTCCGATTCGGTCGCGAAAAACGTAGTTTTTAATCTTTTGGCAACTAAGAAAATACCTCTTCGCATCGCAACCGCACCGCACAAGCGAGGAAAGGAGAAGAATTATCCCATGCAGACAGGACCTTGGTAAGTCAAGTATTTTCTTGTTTTTCACATTTTTTCCCTTATAGCAAATTTCTCTATTTTTACATTTTCTTCTCTGATTAAGAGGTAAATTGAAATTTAATTTAAGAGAACCATTACTTTAGTTTTAGAAAGTGAGACATTTATTTTACTTGAATGATTGTTAGTGATGTTTATTTCCACTGTTGACATTATTACGATACGTATTTATGAGCACTAACCGAGCCGCAGCAGGCGAGGTTGATAATCTTGTTAAAGATTTTTTTTTAAATTAACCCTTAAAACTCCTGAAAACATACCTGAACCGGAACCGCAAGTTCAAAAAAGATCAAATTTAAATATGCTGAAAATGCATGTTGATATATTATCAAACTATGATGGCGATGAAAATACGCTAGCGAGGTTTTATCATCATGCGATTTTTTATTTGGAAGTTTTGATAAGGGTGATGCTATTTCAAAGAATTATTTAGTTAGGGTAGTTCAAACTAAAGTTATCGCTAAAGCGCAATTATTAGTAGGTTGTCGTCCTGAGTTAAATTCGTGGGATTTAATAAAAAATGCGTTGTCAAGTACTTTTGTCGATGATCAAAATATTGAGTGCTTAGAGCAGAATCTTTTCATGGCTAGAACTGACAAAAATGAACATCCTTTAGAATTTGGTAGGAGATTATTGTTGTAGAGAGAATGCACATATGCACTAAAAATTACCATTGGGGCTAGTTTTAAAGTGAATTTGAAAATGAAACAAAAACCTTTAGCATAATATGAATATTTTAATATGTTATTTTACCTGAATGCAACTTAAAGCTCATAAATAAACAAATATAAATATTTGAGGTATTTAATTGTGACGGGCAAGAATATAGACAATTTTATATCGGTGCTTGGTTATCGACTTCACACAATAACAGAATAACGATACTTATAAGACTAAAGAAGTGTATAAAAAATATAATCCTAACAAAATATACGGTTATAAATACAACCTTGCAGCTAAACACAGTTAAATGTTTTTTAAAGTTCCTACGGAACCACTCAGATTGAGCTCGATTAAGAGAGATAAAGCTGAGATGAAATGCAGTAATATACAAGCAATAATAAAGGGATAAATATTACCTAAATGTCCACAATAAGCTACTATGTACAATATATTCACCAATTGACGAGCAACGTTCCATCGTTCAGCAGTTTATCCTCCATCACAGGGAAAGTCACTTAAAAAGACTTACTAAGTCTCTCCTTAGCTCCTATATACAATGTACTTCAACTTCTTGCAAATAAGAATGGCTCAAGTTGTAGTGGATTGAGAATATTATGCAGTCATATGCATAATATATAACTTCTGTTGGTAGTTAGCATGGCAGGGATGCTTTTGTGGAGATGCGGTTTTGATACACGCAACAATAGGTTCTAAAACACGCTACGTAGGTCGCGTAAGTAGGCAAAACTCCGTGTAATGGAGATAGCACTTATGGGAAACTTTATATTATAATAAAGCAGAGGATATTGGCCGAGTGCCAAGAACGCCGTTTACTTTTAAGCTTAAACTTCGAGAAAAGAAAATAAGAAGCTTTATATTGTAATATAGCAGAGAGAATATTGGCCGAGTGCCAAGAACGCCGTGTACTTTTTGGCTTTTGAGAGAGTGACTGTAGACGAGTGAGTTTAGTTACATGGCCGAGTGCCACAGGGAACGAATGGCTGCTTGAGAGCCTGTGAAGAAGCCATCCATGGCCGAGTGCCACGGGGAGCAAATGGCTGCTTGAGAGCCTGTAAAAAATATCTCCATGGCTTAGTGCCACGGGGAGCGAACGGATGCTTGAGAGCCTATGAATAAGCCATCCATGTCCGAGTGCCACGGAGAGCGCATACTAACACTACTTGCTTGGAAGAGAACCCGGGAACAATTCTCCCATGGTCGAGTGCCACGGGAGCGAACCTATCGCGACATACTTGCTTGAGAGTCTGGCAAGAAGTGAATTCTAGAACGGGAAAAAGTGTCCTTCTTCGTTCTTGGCGCGTGAACTTACCCCCACTACTGACATATAACTTCCGTAAAGGGCAAATAACGTAAATATAGAGAAGTTGTGCAAAAACTTAACATCACCGGTTGTCTAAATTAAAATTATGAATTTTAACACAAACCTGGTCGAAATCTGTTTTCTAGTTTATATAAAATTCGATTATTATAGATCGGAATTTTAGGGAGCCTTATTATAGATAGGAATTTTAGGTTGGGTGAGGTGTCTATCCTGTAGGAAGCACCGTGATTGGTCACATACGTTTCGAGGCCGTTCTGCTTTTAGCTATCTAGACTAAACTGATGCAGTGGATAAATGTTGTAACAAGAGATGACGCTAAGAGTGTCGCCGAGAGTTTTTAAGCGGCATTCTTGGAATGCGATAGATACACAGTGACGTCGAATTTTAGGAAAGTGAACGAAAAAACTATAGAGGACCGATATCCCCTTCCAAATATTACGGATATTTTGAATAAATTAGGCCGCTGCCAATATTTCTTCGCTTTAGATCTTGCCGCAAGCTTTCATTAAATAGACATGAACCCGAAGTCAATTCCAAAAAGCGCGTTTAACGTCGAAAATGGTCATTATGAGTACTGCGATTTGGGCTGAAAAACGCGCCTTCGACGTTCCAGCGGGTTACGGATAATATTTTAAAAGGCTTACAAGGGAGAAATGGTCAAGTTTACACGGACGAGATTATAATTTTTTCCGCAAGTCTAGAGAAGCACATAAAACTTTTAAAACTAGTCTTTAAACGTCTAAGAGAAGCGCGATTCAAAGTACAGTTAGATAAATCCGAATTCCTTAGGAAGGAGGTAGAATTTTTAGGGCACGTTATCACGCCCTATCTAATTAGGCCAAACCCGAAAAAAATAGATGCAGTTGACAAATTCCCACTTCCGAAAACTGTTAGAGAGTTTAGTCATTCTTGGGACTTTTGGTATTATAGGCGTTTTATACAGAATTTTGCAAAACTAACCAAACCTTTTACAAAATGCTTGAGAAAAGGCGAAACTATCGAGAATACATCTGAATTCATCGAAACATTTGAATTATGTAAAAATATCCTCTGTAACGACCCAGTGCTTCCATATCCGGACTTCGAAAAACCCTTTTTTTGACAACAGATGCCTCTAACTTTGCAGTCGGCGCTGTTTTAAGTCAGGGTAAGGTAGGTAATGGTCTTCCCGTGGGATACGCGTCCCGTACCCTAAACCCAGCATAAGTTAATTACAGTACCATAGAGAAAGAGTTATTGGCAGTAGTATGAGCCACCAAATGTTTCAGGCCATATTTATTTGGGAGAAAATTCACAATAATAACGGACCATAAATCAGTATAATGTTTATTCAAATTTTAAAGAACCATGTTCGCGCTTGGTAAGATGGCGACTAAAACTGCTTCTGCTGGGGAGTATGATTATGATATTGTATATAAGAAAAAAAGCAGAACACGAACGTTGACGCCTTATCAAGAATTGATATAAATATGATAGAAAATGAGTCAGTTGTTGGAAACCCCGGAGATGTCGACAACGATATTACTAACACGGAGTTTTATCCACAATACCGAAACAGAATTATTGGTGAATACATATGATAAAAAAAATATAATTTTTAAAAATATAATTTCGTATTATCAAATTTGTGGTCTCCAAGTAAGCTTTTCTAATATTAAGATTATATTCGCTATACATTTTCCAATCTTACCTAATGAGGTTTTCGATACTTTTCATCTCACCCCAATTCCTTTGAACGAATCGATCATAAATCCGAATTATTTCCACCTAATAGTTGGCTTAAATCAAATTCAAGAAGAATAAAAAGAGTGCCCGCAAATCGAAGATTTCTGCATATGTCAAAATCGATTGAAAACTCTGTTTACCATTTGCACCGCCCCGATGATCCGGTGGGCTGAAAACCAGAACTGCTACGCGGAAGAGGTTCAGTTACAAAGCTCAATAGTAAACGCCATCACCAGCAAACACATACTAAATGTTGCACGTAAAACCCTTTTAAATGTGTTAACAGGACATAATGAATAAGTTGATACCTACCCTTAAGGATGCGGCCAGCGCAACATATGTGCTCCGACTTGCTCGTCGGCGTGGGAGTGGGTCAATTACTTACTCTTGACCAGGGCGCCACCAGTTTGAAATATCCAAATCCGCAGATCCAAACAGGAAGATCATCGGTCTTAAGAATCCATAAGGGCGATCCAAATCGACGATTATCCGCTACGCAAGGGCGATTCACATCCAAAATTAACTACACTTGTTTGGTTGAGGTATTTCAGAGCAAATAAAAGACGGTAACGTTCGTGCAGGTTTAAATTTATTGGCGTTCGTTATGTTTGACGTTAACGTATTGTCATATCTCTTTCAATAATCAAAATAAGATAAATATATAACAAAAGGTAAAAGATCTTAATTTGAAAGCAATTAATAACCTATATGCTGATAAATATATCGACAGTAACTTGAATTAAAATTGCGTTATAATATAATAGAAGTGAATTAGATTAAGAATGATCGAACAATTATTAGACACGCTTTAGCTATAACGGAAGTAACAATATAACACCAAATGATTACGAAAGATCAAACCAAGTTCAACAAATTAATCAATAATCACAATATACCTAAGGCATATATCGTCTCATCATACTAGTAGTTAAAAGTTATCCGTCTAATAGTAGCTACTAAACTTTGTGCGCGTTTACCATGGTAGACGACTCGCAGTTGTACATGGATAAACCTTACTGATCCAGATTATGAAATACCGTTATGTAAAATTATTATAACTGGACAGTCAATAAATCAGAACGACAATGTTGATCATTTAACACAATATAAATCAAATTGTAAGATTAAAGAAATGTAATATATAAAAAAAACTATGAGCATTAATATAGATCCACACTAGTAGATTCAGCAGTTAATTAGATTCGCTTAGCTAAGCTGTGCTTACACCGAAACAGTTCCGAGTATAGTTATATCAGTACCACGCAGAAAACTAAAACACGCGATATGACACAACGCTGGAAAAACTCTAAAACACGCAATCTAATATACGCTGAAAATATCAATAACACGCTAATATACACGCGTGAAAATATCAGTAACACGCCACTAACATTATGCCGAAAAGATCACAAATATAACCTTACTGGTCTTCGCCGATATCACCTACGGCCTTCTGCACGTGGACTACTGCTATGCACCTTGGGACTCCTAAAACTCTCGGTGGTATTTGAGGTAATGCTCATACCTCTATGGCTGCAGTCGGTACCAATAAAACACAACCAACCGTACTGACTGGTAGCTACTTGGTTAGCTACTTAATCTCTCCAAGCAAAGCTGGCTCCAAACAACAATTGCACCAAATAACATTAACTTGCTCCATATACAAATAACTCCAGGCCAAAATAGCTCCAGCCATAAAATAGCTCCCATAACACTGGCTCCCGGTAAAAATGGCTCCCCGAAAAAAACCCTGAAAGAGAACAAGCGCTAAGTGTGCATTCTCTTATTGCAATTCCAGGCAGCTCCTCTTTCAGAACCCTCTCCAGTCAAAGCGTATTTAAAAATAATAATGCGAGTATTCAAATATAATAATGAGAGTCGTCTTGCCGAAATGCGAAGGTAATAATAAAGCCAATATCATATCAACCCTACAGGTGATAGACATAAAATACTAGGAAAACTGACCAATAATATAACCACTGTTTGCTCTGTTAATAGTTTAGAGCCCCAAGCAAGAACAAAGCTTGTCCATTTATGTCATTAACATTTAAACTAAATTTACTAAGCTTATGTACGACTTTACAAGCTCTTATAGGCAAAATTCAAAGTAGAAGAGAAATTTATCAAAGATTATATACAACTTTATACAACATTAATCTCTATTATACACTACGGGTGCCCATATAGACAAAGAATCAGCTAGGAGTGGCCGACTGCCATATCATACCGAAGACGGTATCGGAAACTATAATTCAATACGCTTGATTTCCCCAGAATATTACTTCTTGTAAAAATAATGAGTATAAATAAATCATGCTATGCCTGTTCCAGGCCTAAGTGAGTTAAATAATAATAACTTTTGTTTGACGATATTGCATGGTTTACGTGCAAGAATTAGTAAATTTTCAAAAGTAACACTCTCTATATAGCAGTATTGTGCAGTATTTCAATCCCTTCTGAGACCCGTTAGAAAACTATAATATACCCTGATAAAATAAATCCCCCTGTACAGAAAATAAATGAGTATGTACAAAATGTAAGATATGTATATTTATTTACCTAACTACGTAGGGTTTTTCGATGGTAATGACAAATTCAGAACAAACGCTCTCTTCTACAGGCATTCCTCGAGGAAGGAAACGGCGTACTTTATTCCAGAATCCACTGCACGTGGCAAGTTACTAACCAAAAATCTTTACTCTCATAAACTACAGCAACCCAGCAACTATGCCACTTTATACCCGAAATAAGTATAATCCCCCTTAGGGTGAATTAAAAATTCTTAAACTTTTTATCATGCGGACGCACTACCTCCTTTGAGGGTTTTCTGAAGAAAGAGAACGAAATCTGGTCAAAAATGACTACCTAGGTCGTGAAATTCAATGTTAAAAAACTAGCAAAAACTCGGCCCACAGGCCCGCTTTACACTGTCCTATATCCAACGTACTAATACACCAGCCAGTTGTCGCCAAATTTTTTAACATCTGCAATATGCAATGAAACGTCCCTAAGGCTGTGTGATATTATGTACTGCTGGCAGAACAAAGAAATCCAACGATAAATCCATCATTGACAATGACCACACAAACAGAAACCAATTCATTCCGAACGGCGGCCATTTAACTCCGAACACCAAATCTGTTCGACGCATAAATCGGTGATCAATCCGAATCGGACCTAAACGTACCTTAAGCTAGACCCGTTTTTGCCTTGCTGAAACACTCGCGAAATAGTTCGAGCGACGTTGCCAAGTTAGGGAATATACGCCTTTACTAACACATCCTGACTGCGTAGTTTTAAAGCGAAAGCGAAAAACAGTCGTTTAACCACAAACTAATGGTAGCATATCGAATAATTATGTATTTTCCTGTTGGCTTAAACCGTAACCACGTCAAAAATCGCAAGCAAATATAGCATCTGACAACGTTCCAAGAATATCCCTTCCAATTATCGCATTCGTCCATAGGCGACCAACAATTCATTTAAGGTATATTACCGCCGAAAAGGAAATTAATCGTAAAGTAAGAGATTTAATTAAACGTTTCCGAAGTGCACTGCTATATACTTAAATGTTTTCTTGATAGCGATGTAGAATACGGTACGATCTATTGACTGATTATATGTTAAGCCAGTGATATCAAACAGAGAAAAATCAAATGTATAGTCAGCTAGACAGGCTAGCATAACAGATGCAGGATAAGGGTGGAATCACTGACTTTATTTGACCTCTATCGTTTACATGTTTTTTATGCTAAATTGACATGTAACAATTATATCTGCGGAGGAACAATTAAAAGTCTTCGAAAAATGTGAAGCAAATGGAGGATACGTCCTTGTTTCCACGCCAAAAATGGTAGAGTTGCCAAATAAAAACAACTTCATGCTTCATGCGAACTTATAAATATACCTAATTATTGTATTAATATTCATTCTTTTTGTATTCTCGAACTTGTAAATTAAATGTTTTTAAAAACACAGTCTCTGCTTTGCGAAACTTCACTCAACTATAGAATATTGTTAAACACTAAAATACGCTCTTGGGAATGATATTTTTATTAGGGAATAAGATAATACATGATTCTTATAATTGTCTTTCTATATTAGTAACAGAAAAATAGAAAGGCAAAATTTACTGCATTGAAGTGAGACCTAAACTGTTAAAAATAAAAAACACACGGGAGTTGAACAAATTCCGTCCATCTGCAGTCGAACCTCAATAGCAACTACGAGACCGTTAGTGTTCAACCAACTGGAAACCGAATTAACATAATTTCCAAGCAGGATTTATATAGAACTTTTCGTTTGGAAGGACCAAAGCAAAGGATAATAATAATGTATTCTTACACAAACAAAGCCATTTGCTAATGATGTCGAGAATATTTCTATCATCTTCAAAAGTATAGTTATTCGTGAGAATATGGCATGTGCTCCGTAAGAAGATGGTGTAATTATAGGGGTACCGAATGAATAGTAATAAAAGTGCAAAGGAACGCTTCTCTTTTATCAATTAATTAATATCAACGGTGTAGGGGAAAACTATTTTTATAAAAGAAAATATAATTACAAATTTCGGCTATGGCTGATTTTTTAAAAAGCAGTGTTCGCATGATTTACCTTTAACCATATTTAATATTGGACCGTAAGTAATTATTTTTACTTTTGAAATCTAATGTGAAGTGTTCGCGTAGGCGTGCTGGTTTTTTGTCAAGGATATGCAACAGCTACAAACTTCCATTTTTTAACGTTCCCACAAAAATTTTGCGATTGAGGAAACAAAAATGTTTAAAAGTTAATAAAGTATGTTAGCTTAAATTATAAAGATTATTCTGGCACGGGCGGTTTCTGCATGTGCAGGGCAGAAACGTGAGGATTGTTGGGGGCACTGGCGGGCAACAGCCGGGGCACTGGCGGGCAACAGCCGCAACACCAGCCACAACAGCAACAACCACAGCATCCACAACAACCACAGCAGCCACAACAACAGCCCCAACTTCCATAACCACCTCATGAGCCTCATAGGCCAAATGTTAGGCGTCAAATAAGATTTGATGAGGTGGTTGTTCAGGAGAACCGTGTCAGTACAACCGCCCCGGAACCTGGAGTTGATGAGGACTCCAATATGGACTGGTGGGATGCTGAAACAGTTTGGTGGCAGCCTCGGCCGATCCCAGGAGATGAAATATCGACAACTGCCCTCGAACTATAGGTATCCCAGAACATTTAGTGCCCCCCCAAAACAGTTAGTGCCCCCCCTCCCCAAAACACTTAGTCCCCCCCCCCCCCCCCCAAAAGATTTAGTGCCAGTAAGGACAATATTAGGATAATTTTTAATGACAATTGATTAGTG
>MU189736.1:0-24344 GCA_016904865.1 Pissodes strobi | reverse complement strand
TAATTTAGTAAAAAACGGATACCATTTCAAAAATATGGATTTAGTTTGTCACATTTTTGAGTCACCCGGTCTAATTCAAAACGTTCATGCCTATTTTAAGCCTAGACTGGGATTTTCGTAAATATTTCATATATGGATATCTAATTTTCCACCCTCCCTATATTGTTGGAACCTGAATGATTTGTTTGTGTGTATAATATAAGAGCAATATATTATTTCCGGAGTTTGGCTAATACATAGAAAGTTTTTATTTCCCTCTCCAATTTTCCGATATACAGAATGACGCAGAAAACGACAAAATTAAAAATTAATTAAACAAAAAAATTGTGTGTGCTTAAGACCACACGATAGAAGTGAAAACATCAACAATCATCAAAAATCTAGTATGTGGGATGGTCAAGATCAACTTTAAAATTATTTTAGGATGTTTATACGTGCCTCGTATATCAATAACTAAATAACTAACAAAATGGAATCGATGTATAAATAACGCATTTTTGGATAATTTATATATTGCTGTCTATCAGGAAGTTGACATCGATAGTTTTATTATCAAGAATTACCCTAGGTTAAACAGTGTAGATTCTAGTTATTCAGAAACATGAAAATTATCAATTATCAATAATTTAAAAATATATCCACTATATGTCAATACAGTGGCGGCTCGTCATAAGGGGCCAAGGGGCCATGGCACTACCGTGCGACTCTTAATATTTCGAGTTTAACTGCCAAAGATATTTTTTCTATTTTTTAATATATATTATTTAACCGTAATTAACATTTATCTAATAAATAAATAATAATCATCTATCTCCAATGGACAATAATAATCTATAATCTATAGACTCTGATAATATTAGTCATCGAAAAATGTAATGAATATGTCTGCGGTTTATATATGGCAATAAGGAGAACCATGTTCTCTCGGGAAAAATACTTTGACTTCGAGAAGAATTGATAATTTTTCTTACTTACTATAGATAACCAGTTTTGTTTAAATTTTACTAGACAACTTAATCTTATTCTAAATCTCTACAGCGACAATATCCATAACCCTAGGAATATTTAAGATTCTACCCACATTGGCCAGCGTATCTGCCTCTGTATTTCCAGGGATATCCGAATGTCCTGGAATCCATCCCAATCTAATATCAAAACCGTTCTTTCTCTTTCCTGCATCCAAAATTAAACGTTTAGTTCTCAAAGACCAATAATCTGCTTTGACATTCAGTAGGTTATTATTTATTTTTTGTATTGCGCTTTTCGAATCAGAGAATATAATAGCATTAGAAATCTTTTTATAAATAATAAATTTAACCGCCTCATGAATCGCAATTATCTCTGCTTTACAAATACCAATTAAGTCAATTAAGTCTGGCTGAAAACTTAAAATTTAAGTCTGGTATAGAAATACCATAACCCACTCTATTATCCTTTTTTGAAGCGTCAGTATACACAAAAGAGAAAGTATATTTAAATTTCTCTGTAGCTGAAAGAATTTTTTCTTTAATCATCAATTCCTGTTTATTTATATTACAATTAACGATCTTAATTGGCGAAATTAGTGTATCAAAATCAACTTCATAAGATGGTACATTCATTCATAGATTTGTATATTTTATTCATATAAGGAAGGTAATTTTCATTTCTACAAGGTAGGTGACCTTATGAATACTGATGCGACCAAATTTGTAAAGTATGTACCAACGACTCTCAAGAATAATGCCCAAGATGATTTTGGATGCAAACGATTTTTCTTAAATAAGCTGAAGCCAAATTTCTCCTTCTTTGCCTTAAATCCACCATAGAGGCCTCGGCCAGGAGAGCTGCTCTAGGAGTAGATCTCATGCAACCTAAGCAAATGCGTAAGCCTTCATAAAAAACAACATCCAATCTATTGAGCGCTTTCTGACTGGCAGGCTTAAAAAGTGTAGCACCAAAGTCCAAATGCGAGACAATTAAAGCCTGAAAAAAGATTAAAAGGGTGGTCGGATCTGCACCCCACCAAACCCTACATACTGATTTTAGCATATTAAGTGATTTTTTAGCTTTATTGGCTATATACTCTATATGTATGTCCCATTTTAGATTTTTATGAAAAAAAATGCCCAAGTACTTAACTGAAGATTTATATTCAATTGTTCGACCATCAATCCTAATTGGGGGTGGGCAATTTTTCCTACGTGCCTTGGAAAACCAAATAGCCTCGCACTTATCCAATGCTAGGCACATATCATGATTCTGAAGAAAATCATTAACCCTTGACAAAGTTTCAGTGATACTTGGCACCATAGTATCAATGTCTCGTCCCTTCACAAAAATCGCCAAATCGTCAGCATAACCTATAATATTTACCTCACCCAAATCCAATTCAAACAATTCCGCCACATAAATGTTAAATAAAATTGTACTTAAGGGAGACCCTTGAGGAATACCTTTAGTGGCTAAATAAGGCCCCAAGAAGGACCCATCGCTACTTCTGGCATACAACAATCTAGCACGTAAAATTGTATGAATGGCATTATTTATTTCTACCGGTGCAAATATTTGTTCTATACAGATGCATGGTAGTTTTACATCATGTACTAACTCTAATTATTTTTCGTTGAAAAACTGATTATTATTTTGTGTTCCGAGACTTTGTAATGCGATTAGTTAATTACGTAACAACCGACCCATATGCCTGGTTTACAGTGCCAGTTTCTCAAAGCCCGAATAACTTTATTCCTAGAATAATTACTATGGTTACAATTAATTGTATTACCAATCGTTGTCATAGGAAATATTTGAAGAATAAAGTTATCCATACTTTAAGAAACTGGGTACTAGCGGTGTTAATATTTATAGGTGTGGATCGTAGAGTAGACTGTGGGGCGAAGGCGGCACTAAATTTTCTAATACGAATATATCAATTGTTTTTAAACATTGAAATTAGGGAAGTAAAATTTAGAAAAATGCCCTCTCTAAGAATATTGAGAAACCTGAAAAGAAATTGTATAAACTCAACTTGACCTTGACGCCAGCATACCAAAATAAACATCAAAGATTCTGATTAAGCTATTTATTTAGATATTAAATATGTTCTCAGACATCACATGCACATAGGAAAATTAATTAGGTCTCAAACTTAATTGAGGTTATGGTATCGCACTTAAAAGGATAATAAGAATCTTTAAAATAATTATCACCCAAATTATAAGATCATTAACCCTTAATCTTAAGTTCTAAATCAATTTTTTTTTAATATCCCTAACTAAAATCTGAATTTTTAAAGTTCTGAATAATTAACAGATAATCATAGAATGCCCTAAATAAAACACATTAAATAAAGATTAATTCCCTAAATAAGAGCAATTATAAATTAATCGCATGGCAGCGATAATATCAGTGGACAAATAAACATTTAAAAAGAAACATTCAATCAATTAAATTGACCTGTGAATAAAATATATAGTCAATGAAGATCTACAGGAGAAATCAAAGTGAGCTCAATTCAGTGACCTGCTTATGGACAAAAACCTAAAGTGGTAGTTATGTAAGACGGTCTACTGCCATAAGGCTTACAGCAAATTACAACAAGTTTTTAGCATTTATGTAAGTATACAAAATACAAAAAAAGTAAATAAGATAAATATAATAATATTAGCAAGACATTTGCTAACCGAAATAATATCATATACGGTAAGGAAGAAAGTCTGTATGAATTAATCAAATAATGGAAAGAAACGGTAATAGATATGATAATAGTATATTTCACTACCAGTCCGGAAACTAGGCTTTTCCGGTGCGCGCACGAGAGTTTCTGGTGTGAGGCGTTGCCGAACACCGGAAGTAGGGCAAGCGTGGGAAAAGCTGTTTCTGGACCTGTAATGAACGATATTTTTCATAATACCTCTCTGAAATGAGAACACAAACATAAAATTATTATTATTTTATGTATCGAAAATCATATCATAACACATTTTGAATTAAAATGTAAGCAAACGTCAAAGTTGGAAGACAAAGACACAGGTATCTATTTATCAGCGTTGCTATGGAAATGTGTTTTTATGCATTATTGTTATTGAATAGGCAGCTAGTTTTGATGTCTTTGTGACAAGTAAGGTCAGAATAAATAATAGACATTTACGTTAATTCCGGTAAATCAACCTTTACAGTATGAGCGAAATGTTTTGGGACGAGGCGTGTGGTTAGGTATATTTATTGGTGGAAACAATGTGTGTTTGATATAAAATTCAAATCTAATGGAAAGATAGCCTTGATGTACCTAGGAATCGTAATTGTTTTAATTTTGTTTATGTCTAAATGGCGTCCAAATATAAACTAAACTCAGATGAAAATTAGCGTTATTTCACAATTATTTTCGGTAAAATTGACGAAAAGGAGTTGGGGGATGGTGTAAATTTGATGCCCGAAGAAATCATGCAGAAATCTAACGAAGCTAGAGGACAGTTAATACCAAATAAGTCGGTAGGGTATCAGAAAGAATTTGCTTTATTTTCTCAATGGAAACATGAGAACAAGGTAGGTAATTTCCGTAAATGAGGACGATGTAAGTAAATATGAACGATGTTTATGACGTTGTAAGTAAATATGAAGGAATTAAAATTCAAATCTATAAAATATATTATGTTTTTGCAGTCATGATAAAGTTCGTCATTATAGTCTCTATGATAAAGTCGATGTTACTGGTCGATGAAGACACTCAATACCCGAAAGTGAGAGCGTTTCTGAAAAAACAATTAGTAGGATACGAACCAGTAAAATCTAAAGTTTTGAGCAGGGAAGCGGTGCACCGGTTTATGGTTGAAGCTCCAAACAAAGAATACCTTATGATGCAGGTAAAACTGTACTACATAATATGCTTATTAGAGCTATACTGTAACAATATTTATTTTAGATAGTAGCAATGCTGGGGATAAGTGGTGGTTGTCGCCGGGAGGAGCTTCATTCAATAACTCTTCAAGATATCGAAGATACGGGTAAGCCGCTGGTAGTGACAATATGACAAACAAAAACCAACCATTGAAGAGTGTTTACTGTTATTGATGAGAGTAAACAAAATTATTTGCAATTGTACAGAGATTATTTGGCACTGCGACCGAAAAATGAAAATAATAATTTTCATTTCTTGGGCTATCGAAAAGGGAAGAGAATACGTCAAAGGGTGGGTATTCATACCATCGGCGGTGTTCCCAAGAAAATTACTGAATTCTTGGGACTTGCTGATGTAGAAAAGTATACGGGACATTGCTTTAGAAGGACATCAGCAACGCTTCATGCTGATGCTGGGGCCGACCTTACTGTACTTAAACGGCATGAGGGGTGGAAGAGTTCCTCGGTGGCAGAGAAATACATCGAAGACTCTATTGAGGGAAAGAACAGAATATCTAGAAATGATTCAAAATGGGGAAAATTTTGTAGAAGTTTTGAACCAAAATAATTAAAATTTAACAACTGTTATAAGTAGCAGTGATGATAATTCCCATAAAACTCCAGAAATTAATATTAACGATAATGCAATCTAAGTTGTAAATATCTATTCTAATAGATACTATGTAGATATTAATTTATTATTAATATAAGAAATTGGTTTGAAACACAAATGAGTTTAATTTTATTCTGTGTGAATGTATATAATATGTGGTTTGTTTGATAGTGAGGATTTTGTATGAAAAAAATTTGGTATTTTAAACTAAAACTTACAGTCCGATAAAGAAATTTTACAGGCCTCCTCCGGTAAAAAAAATTAATTTCACACTGTACTGTAAAACACACCTTTACATATTTGAATTTAGTCCAGAAAATGAGGTTTTACAGTAATTAGTCCTTTAATTTTTTTTACCGGACTAGGCCTGTAAAATGCTTTTACCAGATTGAAATTTGTAAGTTTTTGTTTCTTTCATACAAAATCCTCTCACTATCAAACATACCTAACGTATTCTATGCATTCCCACAAAATAAAATTAAACTCATTTGTTTTTCAAAGCAATTTCTTATATTAATAATAAATTAATAACTACATACAATAGATATTTACAACTTAGATACATCAAAGCTAATGTTAATGGTACAATTTGCATTATCGTTAATATTAATTTCTGGAGTTTTATGGGAATTATCACCGCTACTTATAATAGTTGATAAATTTTGATTATTTTGGTTCAAAACTTCTACAAAATTTTCTCCATTTTGAATAATTCTAGATATTCTGTTCTTTCCCTCAATAGAGTCTTCGATGTATTTCTCTGCCACCGAGAAACTCTTCCACCCCCCATGCCGTTTAAGTACCGTAAGGTCGGCCCCAGCATCAGCAAGAAGCATTACTGATGTCCTTCTAAAGCAATGTCCCGTATACTTTCTACATCAGCAATTCCTAGGAATTCAGCAATTTTCTTGGGAACACCACCGATGGTATGAATACCCACCCTTTGACATATACTGTTCCCATTTCGATAGCCCAAGAAAAGAAAATTATTATTTAAATTTTTCGGTCGCAGTGCCAAATAATTTCTGTACAATTGCAAATAATTTTGTTCACTCTCATTAATAACAGTAAACACTCTTCGATGGATGGTTTTTGTTTGTCGTATTGTCACTACCAGCTGCGCACCCGTATCTTCGATATCTTGAAGAGTTATTGAATGGAGCTCCTCCCGGCGACAACCACCACTTATCCCCAGCATTGCTACTATCTAAAATAAATATTGTTACAGTATAGCTCTAATAAGCGTATTATGTAGTACAGTTTTACCTTCATCATAAGGTATTCTTTGTTTGGAGCTTCAACCATAAACCGGTGCACCTCTTCCCTGCTCAAAACTTTAGATTTCACTGGTTCGTATCCTACTGGTTGTTTTTTCAGAAACGCTCTCACTTTCGGGTATTGAGAAATGTTCATGTCTTCATCGACCAATAACATCGACTTTATCATAGAAAACTTAGACCATAATGACGAACTTTTGTATCTCTTTGACTGCAAAAACATAATATATTTTATAGATTTGAATTTTAATTCCTGCATATTTACTTACAAGGTCATAAACATAAGCCATTGTAACGTCCTCATTTACGGAAACTACCTTGTTCTCATGTTTCCATTGAGAGAATAAAGCAAATTCTTCCTGATACCGTCCTGCCGACTTATTTGGTATTAACTGTCCTCTAGCTTCGTTAGATTTCTGCATGATTTATTCGGGCATCAAATTTACACCATCCTCCAACTCCATTTCGTCAATTTTACCGAAAATAATTGTGAAATACCGCTAATTTTCAACTGACTTTAGTTTTTATTTAGACGCCATTTAGACATAAACAAAATTAAAACAATTACGTTTCCTAAGTACATCAACGCTATATTTCCATTAGATTTGAACTTTATGTGAAACACACAATGTTTCCACCAGTAAATATACCCAAAACACTTTTCAAATATACGACGCAGAATAAAACTGTATTATTATTTCAAAACATAATTTTCAACAGAACCGTATGAAATAAAATATTGTACATCATTCGTCCGGCAAATCCTTTACAGTATTCGTTTCAACATTCCAGACTTGTCTCCTTCGTCGCCTCGTCCCGAAACAATTTACTCATACTGTAAAAGTTGATTTACCGGACTTATAACGTGAATATCCATTACTTAAAAATTAGACTATTGACGCTAAAATGTTTTAAATTAATTTTATATACTGCATCGCTGTCTAATTTTAACCCAATTTATTATACTCTATGCTTGTTTTGTAACTAAATAACCGCAAATTTAAGACTTGAAATTAGGGAACGGGAAAACTTTTCCTGTGCGCCAGCACCGGAAAGCTTTTCCCGTGCGGGCGTACCGGAAAGACGTTCTTTCTTTGCTCTACAGAGACGTCGAAAATGATAGTTTTCAGAGAGGTATTATGAAAAAGATAATAAACGATTAAAAGTCATTTAACGGTAAGTTCGATAAATGATAAATATAAGGTAAGTAATTATATAACCTACAGTAGCATCTAGGTAAATGCACATACTACAAAATGAAAATGAGATAATTACAATGATATGAGCGAGATATTTGCTAACGAATATAATATCCTATACGGTAGTGAAGAAATTCTGTTTTATTTAATCACATATCGATAAAAAGGGTACTGGACACGATAAAAGATAAAAATCGATTAAAAATCATTTAACGGTAGTTTCGAAAAATATAAGGTAAGATATGGTAAGTAAAATAAGTAATAATAGGGCCTACTTGTATGTTTTTTTCATGTGGTCATGCGGAAGTCGAATTCACTGTCAGCGGTTAATGGTTATTTCCTAACTTACAGGGCTACATGGCTGGCCCCAATTTACTGCTTCCTGTGAAGCTGCACGTCACGCCATGTGGGTCAGCATCACTTCGACACAAGGGGTCTCAAACTGGCAGGAATGAACGTGGAGAAAATCTCTAGGCTAGCAAGAGACCGGGCAGCGGATGGACCCTAGTTAAATTATAATTAATTTTAACTATCTATTATAGAAACACAAAGACATGACATACCTTTTGAAAAGGGTAAGCTCACTTTACATAAAATACTTTTACGAGACGATATTGCGATAATATGAGAAAATATTAATGGCATAGTGCTTGCCAATTTATCTCATGATAAATTATTAATAAGAATACTGGACCTGACGGTCAAAACTGTAGCGATAATATCTCGACTTCAAAAATTTTCTTATCTCTACCACGAAAGGGAAAGACCACGTCAATTGCCAAAAGATATTGTAGATATCCGTCAACAAAATGTTCGAAAAAGAGAAATAACCACAGAACTCTTCGAAGCTGTACCTGGCGATACCGGTTCGGAACGTTCCCATATTCCACAGGATGAAATAGTTAATGTTTTAAATTTTGAGATATAAATTCTAAGTTCAGAATAGGGATGTTAAGTTCTAATATGAGGTAAAGAGAATATCAATCACATAAATCTACCACTGATAGGGAAGAAACTACATTTCAGGGTTTGGTAGCATTTACAACGCTGCAATTTTTACTGGGCACTATAATAATATGCATACATACATTACGTGTTTAACTAGAGACAACATTTAATCTAAAGTGCAAAATAATAATAATAGAGTAATTGCAAGTACTGTAAAAACCAGTTTACAAAAAGAAGAGATAAAACGTATTTTTTTGACTTAAACTTCGAATTATTTTAATAATATGATCTTACATTTTCATATTTTGAGCACTCACTGTACATACATGATGCCTCAAATTTGGCATTTTCTATAATAATTTTTCATCACGCAGGACTTTTTATAAAGAGTAACTTTTTCCATATGGTAACCAAATCTGGACAGATCCTATACAAGGTGTATCACAAAAAAAATACTGACAGCTGTTTGTGATTTATTCTACTCATCTAGTTTATAATCACTCAAAATGAAATACCATAACAATATTCGGTCAAAGATTACTGTGACCATTACATTTAAAATTTATAAATTGTGGCAGTTCAGAGTTATTATTTTCTTAATAAGTTTTGGAAACTGAAGTACTTATTTTCCAATATCATGACTGATCGTAGCAAAAGTAGCGTATGCAACTCACATTTAATGGCTATTAAGATACTAGGATTCATTACGAAACTTGCCCATGGATCGGGTCGTAATTCTCATACTCGTGTCTTGTAACGGTCAGAAAATAACGGTAGAGGGTTTCTGTTTGCTATTTTAAGCTAAATTTCATCGAACATTCTGCTATTAAAAATTTTATTCGCAATTTTTGTTATTTGACTTATTTTTTGTTCACCATTCTATCAGGAATGAAGCAGTTTTTTTTTTGTTATGGAATATGTTGAAATAATGATTAAATTTCAAAATAAAAGCATACGTAAGAATGATATTATCCAAAATTGGTCACATTACATAGAATACTTTACAACCATTATTACATTTGAAACCACAGACAGTCTCTCTTACTAATTAAATAATGTATTTCCAATTTTGTGCGGCACAAGTTAAAAAGTGCTATCTATACATTGCTCGGCATGTGAATGTTTTCCCGTTTTTCATTTATTATTTTGCATATTCTAACATGTTCTCTCTTAACTATAAAAATATTTTCTTTGTGAAATGAAATATATTCTATTGTAGTATCCTGAAGATGACATAAAAATGGTTTATTGACCCTTTCTCAACAATATACGATATCTGAATTAATATGCAGAGCCCCGTAGCCGGCCCTCATTTTCGGACGTTCTCTTGACGGATGTCGAAGATATTTTTTTTTTTTGAGATTGACGTAGCGTTCTCTTCCGAGCGACGCACGCGTAGGTACAGAAAAAGACAAGTTTCGACGTCCAGATATCAGCGTTGTAATTTTTGACCATTAGGTCCACTATTCATATTAATTTATGATTAGGTAAATTGGCAAGCACTCTACCATTAATATTTTCTCGTATTATCGGCAATATCGTCCCGTAAATGTACTTTGTGTAAAATGGGCTTACTGTTTTAAAAGGGTCCTTCCTCTACCCGATCTATCGCTAGCCTAGAGAGTTTCTCCAGGTTTATTCCTGCCAGTTTGAGACCCTTTTAAAAAAGTGATGCCTACACACATGGCGTGACGTGCAGCTTCCAGGAACCAGTAAAGCTGTAATTGGGACCAGCCAAGTAGCTGTATAGGTAAGAGAATAGCCACCAACCACTACCAGTGGATTCCACTTCCGTGTGACTGTATGAGAATGACATACAAGCAGGCCATAAAATTGTTTATTTTATCTACAATATCATCTTTTTAAAAACTACCGTTAAATGAATTTTAATATTACATTATCTTTTATCGTGTCTAATCCTATTTCTTTACCGTTATCTGATTAAATAATAGCGAATATCTTCACTACGGTATACGATATTATCTTGATTAGCAAATGTCTTGCTAATATTTATCTCATTTATTTTTTTGTATTACGTACATTTTTCTAAATACTACATGCTTACTGTAGGTCATATAATTAGGTATCGAACTTACCGTTAAATGGTTTTTACTCATTCAATATATTTTATCGTATCTATTACTGACGCTTAACGATATTTAATTAATTAATACCGACTTCTTTCATTACCGTATATGATCTTAACATTGTTAGCAAATCTCTTGCTAACACAATAGTGATTATTTGATTTACTTTTTGTATTACGTGTACTTAAATGCTACACAGATATGGTAATTTGCTGTAAGCCTTATGGCAGCAGACCGTCTTACATAACTAGCACTTTAGGCTTTCGTCCATATACAGGTTACCGAATTGAACACTTCGATTTCCTCTGTAGGTATTCATTGATCAGATTTTCTCGCTACAGGTTAAGTTATTTGATTTATTTTTTAAAACTGTCCACTGACATTATCGCTGTCATGGGATTAATTTAAAATTTTATTTTTATTTTGCAGAGTAGGTAATCTTTAATTAAGGTGTTCTGTGATTAACTCTATTTAGTCAGAACTTTAAAAATTCAGATTTTTGCTGGAAATATTTCAAAAATGGGAACTAGGTAGTATTAATGATTTAGAACTTAAGGTTAAGACTTAATAATCTTAGAATTTGGGTGATACTTATTTTATAGTATCTTATTATTATTTTAGGTGCGATACCATAATCACAACTATTAATTTTGGGACCTAATTAATTTTCCTCTGTGCAAGTTATGTCCGATAAAATATTTAATATTTAAATAAATAGCTCACTTGGGACCTTTGATGTTTATTTTGGTATGCTGAAGTCAAGGTCAAGTTGAGGTTACGAAATTTCTTGTAAGGTTTCTCGATATCCTTATATAGGGCATTTATTTTTATTTTATTACCCTAATTTTAATGCTTAAAAATCATTGTTATATTTATAATGGAAAATTTAGTGCGCTCTCGCCCAAGTGTCAACTCTACGATCTACACCTATACATATTAACACCGCTGAGTGAACCAGACATATGGACCGATTGTTAAGCAATTAGCTAATCGCGTTAAAATACATAGATAGTGTAAAGAGCGTTTGGCAGGCTTTGAACAGAATTTTCAATAACCCTTTCATAAAGCTCTTTAAAATAACGTTCTAAAAACATTAGTAGTAAACATTCTTATACCGTAAAAATTTTACTTACTTGGAAGTTTTGATAGACAGGGCTGCAAACTATGGCAGCTTGCCACTCTATATAATAGCCATTCACAGACCTTAATTTAGAGCAAAGCTTATGTAAAAACTTTTGAATAACTTTTAAGTAGGATCGTGAGCCTCCATTCCCTTAATTTTCTTATAATATATCATACAAGATTTTAGTGAAGTATCCAGCAACCGACAATTGAATTTATAGGTCTACAGTGTCATAATAATGATACAAATTCATCAAGAATATGTATAAATCCTAAACTTTTAGGTTTCAAATATTTTCGCCTGCTTTCCTTAATAGCTTGTTGAAAAGTTTTTAGTTTTTACTTCTTACGTTAATGCCTCTTGGTGGTAGTGAACGTATATTAACTGAAACGATGTTATTTGGTTTTGGATCTATTGGCCGCTTGGATATTTTCTAAACAATATATTTACTTTTTTCTACAACTAAATTGTTCTTAAGATAATTGAGCTACGAGTCCGCCTGAAAATGAAGAATTTAATTGCCGACATATATCTATAAACCATTAAGGCAATGAAAAATCAACTTGTGGTATCAACTGGGTGCCTCGGTCGGTTGCTAACATCGCAAATCAGCCTCACATAAGCTTGGTCCGCTATTTCGCAAGATACACCGCAGCAGCTACTCTTGCTCTACAAAGCGCAAATAAGACAATGCTGAGAATATTGCTCACACATTTGGTGTGCCGCACCTAAGTCCACCATAAAGCTGCTAGATTCCATTCAGAAGAGAGCTGTGCGTCTCGTCGGCGACCCGGAATTGACCCGGGATCTGGATAGTCTGGAACACCGCAGACATGTGGCAGATATTTCCCTGTTATATAGAAATTTTCATGGCAGATATTCTTAGGATTTGGCCCGCATCATCCCGCCCCAGCAACGCCTGTCAGACAGCCATGTTAGACGGTAAGAGCGCATCCGTTCGTCGTACAACTGGAAACACCTAGAACGTCGCTTTACCATTGCTCCTTTGTCTGGCGCACTGCAGCACTGTGAAACTGACTCCCAGGACATCTGTTTCCGCCAAATTACAACCTAAAGCTAATCAAGAACTGAAGAAAGAATCTTTTTCTTCTGTGCCGTCTTCTACCAAAGGTTGGCGACCTTTATGTGATAAACTTCTCTGTTTCGCGCCGCATGAATTATGTCTGAAGTTTCTGGTATGTGAAATAATTCACGTAGGCTTTTAAGCCCGGATTTTTTCTTTCTATTTGATTCTCTTCTGCCCTCTATTTTTCCTTCAATGATAAGCTGTAGCAACCAGTGTTTATAAATCCAAAACACATGCCCCAGGTAGGATGCTTTTCTCTTCTTAACAGTGTAACGTTGGAAATGTTACAAAATCCAATGTGCGATTTTTCTTTTTACTGGTCGATTTGTGTTGTCGATACTCTCGCTACCATACTTCTTGCCACCTTACTTCTGGTGTTCCGAGTCCCTCGAAAGATGAACCCGTTTAGAGCGCCACTTCGACAGATGTGCTATATATATTTTTAGGGGAATTGGCAGCCCTTCTCGCTGGACATTCAAGACAAGCAGGCAATTTTTGAGTATCTAATATAATCGTTGTTATTTTTGACCATCATTGATCAAATGAGCTAGAGTGTGTATTTTATGAAATTATCGGCCATATCGCTTATAAACAAAGTGTGATAAATAGTGTGGTGATCCCTTTTTTTAAGGTCTGTTGGGCACGAGTATTTCTATTTTAAATGCACTAAAACAGAGTTTTATCCACAATACCGAAACAGAATTTTGGCACTCGACGCGCGTTTCGCTAACCATGTTAGCATCATCAGGAGCTGATTAAAATTATTTTAATCATCTCCTAATGAGGCTACATTGGTTAGCGAAACGCGCGTTGAGTGCAAAATGTATATACTTACTTTATAGAGTAATTCATTGATTTAACAGATCTCTAGTAATTGCTTATTAGTATACTGATATTGTCGCCGCAATGAGATTCATTTAGATTAGTTTTGTAATAATCAATTCGCTTGTAACTGTTGATATTTACTGGTTATACATATACATATTTATTTCATCAGTTATTTTATTGAATTTGTATATGTGAAAGGGCCCAGACCCACCCGGCAAATTTCACAACTAAGATGAAATTCATTGTTTAATTAAAATAATTTTATTTAATAAACGCAGGCAAAACTAACCAAATTTGAAAAGACTAAGCCTGTAGAATTTTCTATGCGAAGGGACGAATAAAAGAAGCGTACGAAAAACGTCACAAAAATCGAGGGACGGGAGACGCGGACGCCTATAAAAAGGAAAATGCGCGACTCAATCGGGGCACTTGTTGGCTAGCAGTTTAAGGTGCACACGAGTACTTGTGAATGCTGTGGGTTCCCTTTGCGAGAAATTGGATATACCTTGGCAACGTCTTCGACGGCTGCGAATGTTGTATATCTATTGATATCACATTGATATTGTTGGCTTAACAACGGGAAACCGGCTGTCTTATTTAACATTAACAATAAGGTAAGGTTACCCTCTGGCGACGTTTCGACGGCTGCGAATTTGGTAATCTAAGTTCTTGGCAACAGAGCAACGTCTTTGCGCGGCTGCGAAACTGTTGACAATTATTCGATTATAACCCTTTCATTGCTTTTCAAGTAAAATAACAGTAGAGTCAAAACAAACTGATCCTGAATTAGTCCAAAGTGAACTGTGTAAATTACAGGTGAGAAATTATTTCATTAGCACCTAGGTCACATCTTTCGTTAATATATTACACCTATTCAGTTAGCTGACTCTATAGATCGGATTTGGTAAAGCAAAATAGATATATAACTAATATGAATTTACCAACACAAGTTACTTGTGTCACGAGGCGAACATGATAAATATGCCCTCTTTATTTGGGATTTAAAATATTATAAACTTATGTGCCATTAACATGGTTAAATTTGTTTAATAAATAAAACCAAATTACCAATTCACTACATGTATCATGAGTTGATTCAAGATAATAATAAAAATATATTAATTGCTGATGGCATAAATTTGGTACAGATTTAGGGAACGGTATCCAGGTCAAATTCGACAAGAGTATCGGGTTTAAGTCAGGCCAATTAGGCCATGTAAATAAAGAAATAATGGTGATACTCCGAAGGTATGAAATATGTAGAAATTATTCCGAGAATGAATTAAGGAGGCAATGTAGGGTTTGACATTAAGTAATGTGAAGTTTATATTTAAAGAGAATCAAAGATGGAGGTCTTAAAGACAACTTATAGGCATAGGCTTGGCTGGTTTGCTGAAATTGGTTATTAATATTGACTATACATAAATAACAATAAATTATTTATTGAATGGGTTATGAAGCATACAAACATTCAAAATCTATCATTGGACAAGGTCCCTCGGCTAGCGTACCGCCTCTGGGTTAAAAAAAGTATCTCTTAGTCTGGTCAGCAACGGCCCGCGGCTGAAGTATTTTCCCCGCGTGAAAAAAAGTAAAATTCTGGATGGTCAGCAAACGACCCGCGGCTGGATTATCTCCCCCGCGTGAAAAAACTAAAGATCTTTAATGTAATTCAAGTTAATATACGTGCAATTAGGTATAGAGTATCTGTTGGTTGGTCATTGGCGGTTTGATAGAGGCGAACAAATGAGGTTAAATGGATGTAATGTAAATATGAAGTGTACCTTTTCGCCGTGGGCCATTACTTGCAACCTTATTTTATAGCGGTTTCATGCAAATTGGTCACCATAGTTTGGTCAAACATAATTAATGTTTATAAAATTAAGTTGGATATATTCTTTATACCATTGAACGAATTTACTAAATTGTTAAACTTGTGTATGATTTTATTTGTTGCAATTTGACTGTCCAATGTATTGATTGATAAAAGGCGCAAATATTTATTTGTTTAAATTTTGTTATGATTTAATATTCATTTGTTCGACTTTTAATTCACTAAATTGATAAACTTGTGTATGATTTTATTTGTTGCAATTTTACTGTCCCATTTATTGGATGATAAAATGCGTAAGGATTTATTTGTTTAAATGGCGGTATGATTTAATTTTCATTTATACAGCTTTTAATTTACTAAATTTATAAACTTGTGCATGGTTTTATTTGTCGCAATTTTACTGTTCAATTTATCGATTGATAAAATGTGTAAGGAGCTATTTGCTCAAATTGTGTTATGATTTATTTTTCAATTGTACGGCTTTTACTTTACTAAATTGCTAAACTTTGTATGGTTTAAATTTGATAGTGCGCTAGTATGTTCAATATACAAATTTTCTAATTATTATAAATATAAAATGTGCTCTTTCGAAATTGGCCTTTTATTGCTATTATTAGATTTACAGAGAAGGAGGTAAGATACTCGAAGATTCGTTGTGGAAAAAACTTAAAGCTTATTCAAACTCTAAAAGACCCGGGGACGAACACATCATAGGTAAAAGGTACTCGATAATAAAATAAAGTATATAAACGACGATCACAGCCAATGACCATGGACCTTAATAATTTGTTTATCGAATCTAACAATCACTTGTTAAAACTAAATACAAAAAAATCCGTTGCTATTTTATTTGCAAACGGAAATTATAGAGAAAATTTACTAACAAATTTAAATTTACAAATTAACAATGAAATAATTCCATTTAAGGATTTTGCAAAAAATTTGGGCCTAATAATTGACTGCAAGTTGCGTTTCAAAGATCATATCACAGCTAAATTAAAAATAGGCTACTCAGTCTTAAAAATGTTATATCCGCATAGGCATTATCTAAACCAAACAACCAAAAAGATATTATGCGAAGCTCTTGTACTATCACATTTTAACTTCTGTGATAACGTTTACGGTCCCTGCTTGGATGGTGTCGATAAGCAACGAGTACAAAAACTGCAAAATTCTTGTCTCAGATTTATATTTGGTATTCGCAGGCGACAATGTATATCCCATAAATTAAGAGACATCAATTGGCTCAGTATGGCAGATCGTAGGGAATTTCATTCAGTTATGTTTTTCTATAAAATAATAAAGAATAAGCTACCTTCTTATCTATATAATAAGATTCGGTATAGATTCGATGCTCATAACGTAAATATCCGACATAGGTACCTTATTGATATCCCGATTCATCACAAAGAAATATTCAAACGCTCGTTTTCATACAATGCTGCTGCTTGTTTGAACAAACATAAAATTTCTAATTTATCCTTGTCAGTAGACAGTGTTAAAAAATCTATATGGAAAAGATTGTTTAATCCATAGTCGTATTACTGCCTGTGTATTGATTCTTGTGTGTATATTTTTAAATTATTCATTCTTATGAATTTCATTTGTGCGTCAGCCACATCTCCCTCTCTCTCTCTCTCTCTCTCCCAATCTCTCTCTCTCTACCTCGCTATCTCGCTCTTTCTTCTCTCTTTTCTCTTCTTCTAATATTTAAGAACCGAGATTTTGGTTTGTAAATTAATTATTAATAACATAAGCTACTTTGATATATTTTTTTCTCTGGCTGCAACAGCGCCCAACCTTTGGTTGGGATGCTGCAACTATGCCAATTAGTCCATGCAACTTTCTTTTTCAGCGCTGTAATTCATGCAACTGATATATGGATTAATAAACGTTTATTATTATTATTATTATTATTATAATACTATACTCTGGCGTGTAAACACACGACCGGGGTGCATATTTGTAAACAGGAGACGCGTTATCCATTCGATTAATTCCGCCAATGCCCGAAACACATTTCATATTTAGAAGACGAGTCCGCCCAAGATTGCCTGATACGTCTGCTATTTACATAGCCTCTTAAAGCAACAACTGAATAGTTCCTGGGGTTCTTTTTTGAAATTAAAATTCATTGTGTGAAATAATGAATAAAGAAGATAAAATAATGAATTTAAAAAAGGTTTTTACACTTCACTTGCATTTGTTAATTTTTGCTGATTTGTGAAATTGTGTGATCTATCATAGAGGTTTTTTGAAATTAATTGCAAAATGCGTGAATTGCCAAATGATTATGATTATAAGAGCATCAAAGGCAACGATAAAATCCTTTGCAAACTAGCTAGTAAAGAAGATCTAGACGTGAGTAAAAAATTATATTACCTAATTAATTGTAAGTATAAATAGGTAGGTAAGATTACAAAACACGATCAGAGGATAGCTAATTTTTGTTTCAAGAAAGCTTGCTAGTTTTTCAGTTTTTTTCATTTGATCATATAAGATAATTTTCCGGTTATATTTGGGGCATTTTTTAAAATAGAGTCTATCTCTACCTACTCTCTATATTTCCTAATAGGTAGATCCCGTTATATTAAGGTAATATAAGGTTAAGGGTTAAGGACATAACGTAAAAGTCAGTTTGTACCGTAAACACTGTAAACAGTAATAAGGGTCAACGCCGTTTTAGAAATGAGGAAATTTTTCTTTATTTTAAAAGGCTTTTTATACAGGGTTGCCGTTAAGTATAGAAATGATCAATTATTTTGAAGATCACCCTCAAGGGTTTTTTCGTGATGCCTAATTCACTGGTCATGTTTGCAATGTTGCCAAGTTTACCTTTTTTGTGATAATACGGTATAGCTGGGCAGTAGCTAGCTACCAAGTAGTTTAGCTACTAACTTAGCTACTTTTTTGGTAATTAATAACTTATTTAGACTATTTTTTTTTAAAGTAGCTTGTAGCTGTAACTTTCAGAATTTCGCTCCATGCATTCATAAGCTATTTTGAAAAAGTAGCTAGCTACTTTTAGTAGCTTAAGCTAGTTTTGATAGGTAAAGTTATTTTTATTCCTAAAGCTACATTTATTATTTTTTCAGAAAAATACTGTCTAGTTTGAAGTTGTCTGTGTCTCTAAAATCTCTTTATTCTTCAGAGGGACTCGATAAAAACACAATCACGCATAACGCAGCTTAGCTACTTTTTAAAAGCTAGTTAAGTTGCTAAGTAACTTAACTACTTACAATTTGTATTAGCTTGTAACTTGTAGTTTTAGCTACTTTTTTTAAGTAGCTTGCCCAGCTCTGTATTACGGGTAACTTCATTTTTTAAATTGAAGAAGAAGTAGTGTTTTCAGAACTTCAGTCCGCTTTAAGAACGTGGTAAATTAATTTTTTTTGTGAAAATATAAACTGATTAAACTCAACATTTTGGGATTATAGTTGATGGTGCATTGGAGCATCACTGGAAGAAAATGAGTTAATAGAAATACTTAAGCCTAATTCGTACTTTTCCATTAGAAATGGGTATCTGATCTGGAAGCTGTAACTAGGGAAACCTGGACCATTGAAAAAACATTTAAAGTTCCCACGACTGCAGGGAGGAATGTTTTTAAACGTATTTATAGGTGTCATTTAAATACGGCTACAAAAGTTAAATCAACAGGAACTAAACAAAAAAAGTCGAGGAATATTGATTGTCCAGCCAAAATTGTTATTACAATAAAGAAATTCTTTCAAAGGTCCAAGTCTCTTATAAAATCCGTAACTTCAGTAGAATGGCCTTGTTTAATAGAATTTCGTTTAACACATAATCAACGAATAAATGTTATTGAAGCACTTCGTGAGAGGCCTTTGGGATCAACAGCTAAACAAAAATTACTGGATCTGTTTAATAGAGGTTATTCTGCAGCCGCAGCTTACCATACTTATTGTATGGATGAAATGGAAGAAATGGGTGACGAGTATGAAAACTTTGCATTTGATAGGCACTACATACCAACAAAAACGGATGTATCTAATTTGTGGAAAAATAAATTTAAAGAGGATTTTGGTGAGCGTACTGGGTCTAATAATATGTTGCTCAAGTTGGAGGAAACATTGGCTTCTCATACAGCCAAAACTGGCCTATGCTATAAAATAATAACTTTACAGGATAATTATGCTGCAGCTATTTGTACACCACTTATGCAACGTGCGTTAAAGATACCACAAGAAAATGAAATTATGTTTGGGTTAGTTTGGGTTAGTTGGGTTATCGATGCATCCGATAATTGTGATGTTTATGACCATAAAATATATGACTAAAAAAATTTTTTTTGTGGTACAAAGTGCGGCGGGATGATTACCCGTTGGATGCATTTTAGCTAATTGACAAAAAAATGATCTATTTGTTCTTGCAGTTGAAGGATTGCTAGAAATAATGCCATAAAAAATTCGACCGACAGTTATCATGACAGATGACGATTTAGAAGAGAGGAAAGTGCTAAGAAAACATTGGCCAGAAGTAAAATTGTTATGTATTTTTCATATAGAGAAGGCGGTCTTGAGATGGCTTTTAACGGCGAAAAAAGGAATACCATGAGATTTGTCAAAAAAATATTACTCCCTATTTAATGAAATTTTACATTTCAAAACAGAAAATGAACTAAACGAAGCCAAACGAAATTTCTCTGAAAACTGTGATCATGAAAATGAAATACTTAGGCAATCTGCTCACTCGTAAAGAAACTTGATGTATGCTGTACAGAACGCATTTGAAGTTAAGAGGAAGCGACACTCACATGGGTTGCCCAAAAGATGGTCGAAACATTGTAATTTTTTAGTGTTTTATTTTCCGAACTTTTGAGCAAACCTGTATATGAATTGCCCAAAAATGTCTTTTTTAAAATTAATTACCTACCTAGAGACTTTTATCCTTAATCATAAAGTTTTATTTATTTATTTTATTGTCCTATGGGTGTTTGTCTATTTTCCAAAGTGTTTTGTCCTAAATAATAGGTATCTTTTGTTTCAAACTCAAAACCCTGTTCTACTTACTTGTATACTACCTACTTTAACAAATACATGCTTATATGTAGCATTTAGAACTTGCATTTTTTGTCTAATATTTACAAAGAATGGGAAGTTTATGTTTAGAAAATAAGAAAACTCTTATTTTTACCAGTATAATCCACTACTCTCTAGGTTTTGGTAAGTACACCAAGAAGTATTTTAAATTATCGCAAGAAATTGAAAATAACACACAATATCTTATTAAAAGTTTTAGTAAATTACAGACGTTTCAGGCATAAATCCATCTCACACGTCTGCTATATATAGCTCTTGATTTCGCAATAGTTATTTGTGTATTTAGAGCGCAAAGTAACGGATTGCCGCTTAAGAAAGAATGTTACTGCGCGACGCGTAGCGGAGCGCAGTAATCTTTCGAAAACGGCAATCTTACTTTGCACTCGAAAAACACACAGAACTTTTTCTACAGCCGCATTTTTTAAAATTAAATGCACATTTTTCTCTATACTTATTCTGAAATTTGCAAATGACTGTCAGTTTTGACATATTATGTTCGGGCTTCGGGCATATTTAGAACAGGAGTGCCAGCAACAAACTGTAACAAACGCACGACTGTCATTTATTTATCTTCGGTTTCCATGACCATTCAGCACACTAGACGGAAAAAGTGAGAATTTCCTTTTCCATGTTCGCGCTAGAGCGCAAAATAAGGATGCACGGCATTCGTCGATTTTGCGATTTCATTTGAATTTAGTATTTAGTTATTTTGCGCGCGGCTGTAGAAAAACATTTTTGCAACTGACACGTCTGCCGTTTACCAAGCGGTTTTGCCTAACTCGTCTGCTATATACTACTCTACTTCGGCTCGCGTCTTATGCCGGACGCGTCTCCTGTTTACAAATATGCGACCGGCATAAGGGTTGTTTCAGTTAGTTGAGTAAAATAATTCCATGTTTCGTGATTGACTGCATTTAGTCAAACATTTAAGAATTTAATGCTTGGTTGAAATTATTCCAGGATAGGAATTGGACAATATTAATGTTATAGGACCTATATAGATTAAAACTTCGTATCTTATTTTGCTTTGAATTAATAGCCTGGTAATATAGATCAAATACTTTACAAAAGAATCTCTCGTTAGTTTATGGGCGATACTATAACTTAAATTAATTTGAAATAGAATTAATTGTCTTTGGAGTGCTTGTGAAAGTTTTTAATATGTAAATAAATAATTTAATTGAGATCCCGATGTTTATTTTGGTAAGTTAGTGTCAAACGTACCTTTCCTTAATATATACCTTTGATTTCTAACGTTCATAATATTCTTGTCTAGGGTATGTTTCTAAATTTGAATGCCCTGATTTCAATGTGTAAAAATCAAGATATATTCCTAGTTAAGAATTTAGTGGCGCCTTCACCTAACTAACAACACATAGACCCACACATTTAAATAAATTTAAGACCGATGAGTGAATCTGGTGTATTGAGCGCCTGTTGACAGATCGTGCTACATAATTAGCGCCCAACGCTTAAGACTGGTTACAACAGTTGTCAGCAAGTGCAGATCTTTAGTCATTATTCTCAACACCTCCGTATTAATCACTTTGTCAGTCGAAGGTATTCTTAATATGTGCCTGTATAGCCATATTTTGAAAGCTTTCAGTCTTTGCATTGTTGCCACTTTGAGCGTCCACCCTTCTGCACCGTAGAGCAACGTCGACAAAACGAAACATTTCGTGGCTAGCCATCGGGTATCCACGCTCAGGTTTCGGTTACTTAAGAGCTTTCTCATTTTTATGAATGTTGATCTTGATCTCTAAATCAAGTTTCCAATCGTCCCAGTCCCATACCCTCTATAAAAGATAATTAACATGTAGTGTACCACTGAATTAGGTAGATCCGTTTCGGTACAGTAAGTGGTATTTTCGATATTTGAGCTCAATTTTAGAGCACACGAAAACTCGATGACATTATACATTTCAGTTGTCACAGTCAAAATCTTATTAATTTATTGCTATTACTTTATAAACTGATGTTTACTTGAGACGCATACGAACAATTTTGAGTCTAGTTTTTAATGCACGTATCTCCAGGAGTAAAAAAGATTTTTTAAAACTGTTATCAAAACATTAGAATACATTTTATGACCTATCGACCAGTCTACCGGGTGTTTTCAATATTGTGCATAATTTGTATGTTCAGAGTTGTAAACAAACACCTATAAATTTTATAAAATTTCATTTGCCCCGAAAATTTACAAACATTTGTTTCCTTTTTCGTTTGTTAAAAAACAAATTCGGACAATTCCAGTTTGGTCCGAAATATGACTTTTTCAAGATCAAAGGTAATTTTGTTTATTCGATCAACGCTCAAACTTTTAAGCAGGTATTACTTAAAAAAAATTGAGTAATATCTCCTTCGCAGATATAACTATACACTTTTAACTAAAAAATTCAAATCGACAATATACAGGATACTTATCAAATTATGAAATATTAGTAAGGAATGGCGATTAACCAAAATTAGTTTTGCTTTAGTAATTTTTTAACCATACATTGTGGATTTGATTTTTTTTTACTTAAATGTGAAGGTATGACTGTGAAGAAGATATGTCAAAGAAAAGCAATGGTTACTTAAGAATTTCAGCCTAATGAGTAAAAAAACTCACCTTTTATTTTTAAAAGGCCATACTTCGGACAAATTTTTTAGGTATTTGTTTACTATCTTGAAACCTTAACATACAAATTATGCACAGTTTTGTAAACATCTGGTAGTACATGAATGTGCACTAATATGTTAAAAACCGCTATAAAAAAAACGTTTTTGAGACACGTACATTAAAACTAGACTTCAAATATATGCGTTTCAAGTGAACAGCAGTTTATTATATTATGCGTATTTAGAACAGGATGGAAATGTAGCCTTGATATTTTGAACAAAGTGAATTGTTTGTGTTTTGTTATTTTTATATTCTTATCTCTTCTATTATCTTATTGTCTAATAGTTGGATTTTGTTGAAATTTTGCACCCATGCCTTATGTATTATTCTCATTTCTCTTAAGGAAAATTTTCAATTCCTTTAACATGGAAGATGAAAATTAAAATTAAAAAAATATTAACGAAGGCGGAAAGCTTTAAACAATTTGTGTTTTTTTACTAGTGCCCCAATGTGTATCTCCGTCAAATTAAAGGTCCAATTTGATATTTTTTAACACAATTTGATTAAAAACTCTTCATAGAAATAAGGTCATAAAGTCATGATTTCCAGAGCCCCTACGATCAAATTATCCTCAAAATAGAGTGTCTCTCAGACTATTCTGATATATGCGTATTTTTTTTGTTCGTATTTCAAATAGAGAAACGTACTTTTCCTCTATGAAAAACGAATAATAGTATATTATTTTATATGGAGGAAAAGTGATACTTTTCATGGCGCGCTCGTGTTTAACAGCCGAACGGAGTGAGGC
>MU189735.1:25112-49349 GCA_016904865.1 Pissodes strobi | reverse complement strand
ATCTACCTGAAGGGTGGTGTGAGAATGATTAAAATGATGAGGAATGACAAAACAAAAACAAATTATGACAACTGATTGAAGTATGTGTTGTAACTACGATACCGTATAACATAATATATTAAATAAATTGAATATAAACGTGAAAACTTACTTTTTGAAGGTGAGGATAAACTTAACATAGGACTATATCATCGAAGCTGTTAAGGTGGAATTCCCTCGAAGCGGCTATCACTGACGATAATCGCGTAGTGATTATCGCTCAGCGATAATCGCCATAGGTATGTTTTCCAACCAGCGTTCGCGACATTAAATTTCAAGCGTGTATCGGTAATTTTCCTATTAGTTGTTCGTTCGTTCTGTGTCAGTCAAGTCATTGGAATGAGGTTAAAGGGGAGTAGCAAACTACTTGCGGCTTATATGATGTATGAAGAAGCCGAAGATGATGACATACTTCAAATGTGTGTGGTTCAACGAGATGAGGTCGATATGATATATATCTGTAGACCGAAGGAGGGCTTTTTCACTCAGTTAATACAAACCCATTTGAAGCATGACGATAAAAAATTCCGAAAACTTTCCAGATTGAATCGACCTCAGTTTAAACTAAGGAAAAGTCGTTGGCCGCAGCGACTATATTTGCTCTGGGAGAAGGCAGTTTGCGACGCACGCTGCCCCCGACGATTATCGCTGGCGGCTGTCGCTTGGAGGAAAGTGATTCCATAAAAAAACAATAGTATCAGTCTCAGCGCGATCGTCGCAGCGACGATCGCTGAACGATAATCGCTGCTATCGCTCGGAGGGAATTCCACCTTAAGTCGTACGAAAAAATTTACAAAGCACAAATTGTAGATAAATGTATTATCTTTTTTCTTCATAATAACTATTTTTGCGATAAAATGTAAAATAGCCGAGTTATTTTGAAATTAAGCCATTTTAGTGCCGTTTTTTCGTATTTTTCCAAGATGGCGTCGCCGGCGGAAAATTTATTCTTCCGCATTCTTCAGAATTTGCTTTGTGACACCAAAATACACATTTTCCGCGATATTTTGAAACTTCCGCACTTAAAGCAAGCAGCGCCTTTTTTATTGCATCTGGCGACTGGCCTAATAAACTAGACGGTTCTTCTATTGCTTTACTTGAGTCTAAATTTTTATACATTAGAGGCCAACTGTATTGAAGATGTGAAACCAATAGGGAAAAATTTTGCACTTATTTTGTAATTTAAATTAATTATTAATATAGTAATAGAGGTAGATTTTGAATTTTTGTAAGTAATATTACAAAAACTTTTTAATATACAGGGTGGTTGCACCTCGATTTTCATATTTAAAATTAAAATATGGAAAAAAGCTCGGACCCGATTATTGATTTTAGGGGGGCAATTTTTCATTATTGTAGTTTTAACCTTTTAACTTCAACTCCTAAGCAGGTGTAATAATAACTATCTCCAAAATTTTTTATGGGATGGGGTGCCGCGAATGATTTTCAAAAATAAGTATTGTACGACCCTTCTCCCCTATTCGAATTTCTGGGGGTTGTCTTTACCCCCCCCCCCCCTCCCCTGCTAGGGGCTTAATAGTAGGTAAAACATATTTTCTCTTCGAGTCATAAATCGACGACGTGTCCGAGCATTTTTCCAGATTTTCATGTAAAACCCTGAAAATCAAAATGCAAAGTTCTCGTTGGGCCACCTTCTATAGGCATTTATTAAAAAACGAAAAGATCCTTTCTCCCCATGTTTAAACTGTACATAGTAAAACAATAATTAGCATCTTAGTAATAATTATATTGTTAATGGCATATTTAAATGCAGGGCTTACGCAATTTGTCATTCGCAAATTCAACACACTGGAGATGTGAATGCTTAAACAAGTGTATAGAATATTTGCCCAAATTAAAATCAAATAAAACAAAACGAATACTGAAAGGCAAATGATGATAGGTTTCTATTATAATTTGCTTTATTTAATTTACCGTCAGATTTTAATAAATATGATGGGAATCTTGTAATTATCTTGCGGCATTTACAGTAACAGAAAGGAAAAGAGTAGCTAATTACACTTCACCACGAAGAGTGCACAGTCACGGGTAAAATATAAAAAAATATATATGTAATGTAAGAGACTAACAATAATTTTATAGGAAGATCCTGCTTAAACTAACCTTTAAAATAAATGTATCGATATTTCTATAAATAATGTCTTTGTTCTACGAAAAATAATCTACTTTCTAAATTTTATATTCGCATGTAAAGTCAACAAATGTATCGAAAATGTTGTTGTTTACTATTATGCTTTCCTTATTTGATGAGAACTAATGAACTAAAAAAAAATATGGTGTGTGTGCTGAAGATCAGGCGACAGAAGTGAAAACTTTAACAAAGCCTTTTTTTACTCCGGGCATCGAACACTGTACCTCTTGCACGCGAAGCGAAGGCTCTACCGTTTGAGTTAGGCCGCCGATGGAAATACGTGCGCCAAAATTTAATATAAGTATATGGAGCGGCATAATACATATTTATTGGAAATTTGGTAGTTAGGTAGATGATGATGATTATTCAAACTAATATATTGCAGAAACTGACAAGACGCGCAGAGAAATTTAAATAAGTGACGAAGTTTGGGAAAAAATATTCTTATACAATCAAAAATGCTCACGATAATAATCGGCATTCATTTGCAATTGACAAAACTAGCCTAAAGCGATTTTTCGGCATACTAATTTTTTCGGGGTATAATACGTCTCCAGCTACAAAAGTATATTGGTCGCAAGATGAGGATAAAGGAATAATGTTAGTTAGAAATTGTATGAGTAGGAACAGATTCGATTCCATAAAGCAAAACATACATTTAGGTGTCAGATAACCATCAACTTTTTTTTATGGTAGTGGCACACACACTAAAGGGAGATACTAAGGCGCTCGACGAGCGGTATGTGTGTGAGGATGTTGATTGACCCGGTTCTTGAATAGTTGTAGGTTGTAATTAGGGGGGACAGATGTCCTGGGAGTGAGTTCCACAGTGATGCAGTGCGCCAGACAAAGGAGTTCTTGTAAAGCGATGTTCTAGGTGTTTCCCAGTTGTACGACGAACTGGTGCGCTCTTGTTGTCTGTCGTGACTGTCTGACAGACGTTGCCAGGGGCGGGATGAGGCATGCCAAATCCTGGGAACATCTGCCGTGAAACAGGGACATCTCGGCCACATGTCTGCGGTGTTCCAGACTATCCACACTCCGGGTTGCCGACAAGACGCACAACTCTCTTCCGAATGAAATCCAGCAGCTTTAGGCTGTGCTTTGGTGCGACACCCCAGATGTATGAGCAATATTCTAAGCACGGTCTTATTTGCGCTTTGTAGAGCAAGAGCAACTACTGCGGGGTATACAGTTTTTTGTTGAGAAATAGCGCACCAAGCTTCTGAGAGGCTGATTTTGCCATGTTAGCAACGTGGTCATGCCAGGACATATTGCTGTTGACCCAGACACCCAGCAGTCCGATTGACGAGGATGAAGGAATGGTCCATCCTGCCATAATGATGTCAGGGCCCTCTTGGTAAACGTGGCTGCTTGGGTCTTTGCTGCATTGAACTGGACCAAATTTCTTCGCCCCAAGTTTGAACTTTCTCCAGGTCTTGATTAATTGCTGTAATCTGCTCCTGTCAGCGGTGATAAGTCTCAGTCGCTGGTAAAGGTTTTTCTGATCTAAATTGGAAGACAAGGGTACTGTCATCTGCAAAACTGTAAACAGGATTATTCGTTTCGGTCAGCAGGTCATTAATATAGATGAGGAACAGGGTTGGTGAAAGTATTGCGCCCTGAGGCACGCCCGCGTTAATGGAGAATGTGTCTGAGATGTGTCCATCAACTGCATAGATCGGTTCTTAAGGAAACTAGCAAGCCAGCTGCAGTGAGAGGCTGGCAGTCCGAAGGACGGCAGTTTGTTGAGCAGTCCGTCATTCCAAACTCTGTCGAATGCCTTCGAAATATCCGACGCAATCGCTCGAGACTCTCCGTAGTTCTCAATTGCCCTCTCCATATATGACTGACATAGGCCAATATATCTCCTGTCGATCTCTCTTTGTGAAAGCCGTATTGATTATCGCTGATTATTCTGTTGTTCTCGAGGTACTTGAGTAGTTGATTGACTACACGTTCCATGACTTTGGGGATTATTGGAAGCAAGGCAATTGGGCGATAGTTTGAGGGCGTGGTTTTCTTGTCTTTTGTTGGAATAGGTTGCACTCGAGCGACTTTCCAAGAAGATGGGCAAATCCCTTTTTCATAACTTGGTATAAGCCTCTTTTTCATATGATAAATGAAAAGAACATGCAGTTTGGAGTATTCTCCCATAATCTGTTTATCGATGAGGAAATGTTGCCATATTTTGGACGACATAGCTGTAAGATGTACATCAAGGGAAAACCAATTAGGCTTGGATTCAAGCTATGGTGTCTATGTAGTTCCAATGGTTACTTATACAAATTCATACCTTATGGTGGAAAAACAAGCACTTACGGAAAATAATTGGGACTGGGAGAAGACGTTGTACTGGAACTATTGGCGGTTGTTCAACCACCTCTTCATCGCGTATTTTTTGACGTCTTCTTGTCTTACAAGTTATTCTGTTATACTGAAAGAAAAGGGTTTTTATGCTACTGGGACAATTAGGGAAAACCGTACGTGTAATAGCACAATGGAAACTAAAAAATATGAAGAAAAAGATCGTGGCACTTACGATTTGTCTTTTGACAGTGAACAAAAAATGTTGTTAGTTAGATGGAACGACAAATCTGTGGTAACAGTTGCAACCAATAACTGCACCATTGGACCTCTAGTAGGCGCCAAAAGGTACAACAGAAGTGTTATTGTAAATTCCTGGAAAAATACAATTTGGCAAACAAATCAGAAATGTAACAGTTAGAATTTTAGTCTTACATAGATAGCAGGCACTCTTATGAAAATGGATGAACCAGCCATCGAGGATGGCGTTCAAGGCGAATATATAGCGGGACCAAGTCATCAAGTAAACTTCCCTTCAAGACCCAATTATGGACGACCATCTAAAAGCGCATTGCTCATGGAAATTCGGTTTTATTACAAAAAAACAAAAACATCTAATTTTTTTTAACTTGATAAAGAGTTCTTTGAATATATGTTCAGTAATAAAATGCAATAAAAACATCAAATTAGTTTTATTTTGTAACCTTGGGAACTAATGGGTTAAGTTGGAACGCTAAAAAAATAGAAGGGAGATACCGCTTCGAGTTCCTATCATCAAAAAGCAGAGCTGAAAACTTTTCCTTATATGGATTTACAACTAACAAGACTTTTTTTGTTTTATGTTCTAAAAAAGGCATCAGTAATAATGATTTCTTCCATGCACAGAAATAATTTCAAATTTTTTTTCTGATAAAGTAAAATGCGATGTCATATCATGATCATGAGGCCGTATTGTATGAATTTGGATTAGAGAATCTTGGAGCCCTTCCAGGAAGAACTAGATGTAGGCTTTATAATGGGGATGGTTATGATGAATTTTCAAGATTGTGTAGAGATGTGGACTTGAATGATGTCTTGAGCTATGATGGTCCACTTGAAAAGTTACACGGTACACTTTCTTAGATTTTTGTTAGATCATTTCCTCTGAAACTCCGTAAACATAAAAATAAAAAAAAAATGGTATGCTATTAATAATGGTATTTTCGTATCATACAACAATAATTATCGTACGGTATATAGAAGGACTATTAGGGCTGCTAAACTTTTGTACTATGGTGAGAGACTTGATAATGCAAAGAGCATACGAAGGGAAGCATGGAGGATCGTAAATGAACGTGCGGGGTCCAGCCCTTCGCAGGCCTCCAATGGCATCTCTGTGGAGCGACTGAATTCATTTTACTGCTCAATTGCTTCCTCACTTTCAAAAAATATAAATAATCCAGGAAACACACTGGATTATCTGGGAAAAGTTTCGGTCTGTGACTCGTTTTCTTTGACTCCGACTGACATTTTTGAACTAAAGGAGATATTTAGGGAAGTAAAAAATAAAAATGCATCAAGTTGGGACGAGAGGAAGCTGTTGCGGCTATGGCAGCATCTATAAATGACACGTTCTGTAAAGGAACATTTCCATCTTGCCTTAAAAGGTTTTACCTCTCTTTAAGGGTGGGGATCACGAAGACCCTTCAAGCTACAGACCCGTATCTCTACTCCCGACACTTTCAAAGAATGTGGAGAAGCTAGTAAAAAGGCCCTTGGCGTTTTTGCAGACGCATTTCATTCTGAGGTCTGAGCAGTTTGAATCCGGGACTCTAGGAGTACTGATGATGCCATTTTTTCCTTTTTGGATAAATTATATCTCCAGCTGAATGAGGGTGAGGCGCCTGCTATCTGGGAAAAGTTTCGGTCTGTGACTGATTTTATTTGACTTTGACTGACATTTTTGAACTAAAGGAGATGTTTGGGGAAATAAAAATGCATCAGATTGGAGCGAGATTTCACTGCAAATTTTCCTTGCTCTTCCGGAGGAAGCTGTTGCGGCTATGGCAGCATCTATAAATGAAACGTTCTATAAGGAACATTTCCATCTTGCCTTAGAAGGGCTCAGGTTTTACCTCTTTTTAAGGGCAGGGATCATGAAGACCCTTCAAGTTCCAGACCCATATCTCTACTCCCGACACTTTTAAAAATTGTGGAGAAGCTAGTAAAAAGAAGGGCCTTGGCGTTTTGCAGAGGCATTCCATTCTGAGGTCTGAGCAGTTTGGATTTCGGGACTCTAGGAGTACTGATGATGCCATTTTTTCCTTTTTGGAAAAATTGTATCTCCAGCTGAATGAGGGTGAGGCGGCTCTCATCTTGGAAAAGTTTCGGTCTGTGACTCATTTTATTTGACTCCGACTGACATTTTTTTAACTAAAGGAGATATTTGGGGAAATAAAAAATAAAAATGCATCAGGTTGGGACGATATTTCACTGCGAATTATCCTTGCTCATTCGGAGGAAGCTGTTAGGGCTATGGCAGCATCTATAAATGACATATTCTGTAAAGGAACATTTCCATTTTACCTTAAAAGGGCTCAGGTTTTACCTTTTTTTAAGGGTGGGTATCATGAAGATTCTTCAAGTTAGAGACCCATATCTCTATTCCCGACACTTTCAAAAATTGTGGGGAAGGTAGTAAAAAGAAGGGCCTTGGCGTTTTGACAGATGAATTCCATTCTGAGGTCTGAGCAGTTTGGATTTCGGGACCCTAGGAGTACTAATGATGCCGTTTTTTCCTTTTTGGAAAAATTCTCTCTCCAGCTGAATGACGGCTGCTGCTACCTGGGAAAAGTTTCGGTCTGTGACTCCTTTTATTTGACTCCGACTGACATTTTTGAACTAAAGGAGATATTTTGGGAAATAAAAAATAAAAATGCATCAGGTTGGGACGAGATTTTACTGCGAATATTCCTTGCTCTTCCGGAGGAAGCTGTTGTGGCTATGGCAGCATCTATAAATGACACGTTCAGTAAAGGAACATTTCCATTTTGCCTCAAAACGGACTCTGGTTTTACCTCTTTTTAAGGGTGGGTTCTGAGGTCTGAGTAGTTTGGATTTCGGGACTCTAGGAGTACTGATGATGCCTTTTTTCCTTTTTGGAAAAATTGTATCTCCAGCTGAATGAGGCTGATGCGGCAGTGCTCTGTGATTTGTCACAAGCATTCGATTGCGTGAGTCACGTAATACTGTTTCAGAAGCTGAAGTTTATGGTTTCAGGGGTGTTGCCTTGGACTGGTTCAGGTCCTATTTGTCGAATCGCTCTCAGACAGTGGTGTCGGGAGGTCGGGTATCAACGCTAAAGGATCGATTTTGGGATCCACTGCTGTTCAACGATCTTTTTGGCTTTTTTACAACTTTCGCGGATGATAAGACTATTCTTTGGCACCAGCAAGATATCAAGTTACTGGGAAAAATTATTAATAGTGATCTGCCAAAGGTGGTGTGATTCCAACTTTTTGGTTTTAATGCTCAAACCAACGTTGTCAGCCTTAAGTGTGATGATGTTGATGTTTCAATTGGTAACATGAGTGTGGGTTGTGCGGATGTTGTGATGTTTCTAGAGATTTATATAGATGGAGGCCTGAAATTTGCTACACATATTTCCAACATTTCTGCAAGACTTGCGTCTGGGTGCTATGCAATACGAATAAAATTTATAGCGAGTTGAATAAAAAGATAGCTAGAAGTGCTTATTTTGCGCTTATTTAAAGTCATCTTCGATAGGGGATATGCTTTTTTAAATATATCTAAAGGAGGTGTCGATAATATGAACCAAAAATGTGCTGCTTGCTTATTCGACAAGCAGACGAACTTTGAGGCGGTCGATGACGATATTTTATCAGCTCCTGAGCATTTCTTCTGTAAATTCATATACTTTATATACATGCACAAAAAATAGCAAATAAATATCCAGACACCAGTTTATCAAGGAGCTTGCTTTTTATCTTGTGAAACCCCAAACTGCATATATTGAGAATAAAAAGCTAGCATGTTAATTACGAGCTTTCATTAGAAAGAGTCCCCCAACTATCTCGAGAGTGAATTCCTCAATGCCAGTTCTGGTATTTCGCCAACGCGAAGTGAAACGAATACTCAAAAGCCTAGACACTCACAAGGCCACAGGACCGGATGGCGTTCCAGCAATAGTGCTTAAGAGATATGCTGCTCAGTTAACAGCTCCACTATGCAGGCTTTTCTCCTTATGATACAGAGCTGCATGTTTTCCTTCTAGCTGGAAATGCGCTCAAGTACAACCAATCCCGAAGAAAGGTAAAAAAACGATTCCAAATAGCTACCGTCCAATTACCTTAGTTCCCATCATGTCCAAGGTCATGGAGACACTGATCAACGAACAGCTCTTAAAATATCTCGAATCGATAGGCATCATAAGCGATCGCCAGTATGGTTTCCGCAAGCACAGATCAACGGGAGATCTCCTGACTTACGTAACCTACCTGTGGACCAAAGCCATCGATAGCTACGATGAATCTCGACATATCCAAGGCATTTGATAGGGTGTGGCATGATGGATTGTTAAGCAAATTGACAGCATACGGACTACCACCAGCACTGCTTCTATGGCTTTCTAATTTCTTAAGGGATCGAAGCATCCGAGTTGGCACTGATGGACATCTCTCGGAGGAATTCAAAATTAATGCCGGAGTTCCTCAAGGGTGTATATTATCTCCCACACTGTTCCTGCTCTATATCAACGATCTCTTAGACAGTACAAATAATTCTATTTACAGCTTTGCAGACGACAGTACTCTTATATCCTCATTCATGTCGTGGACTCCAATGAGCGCTGCTAGTTCCCAAAGCGAGCGAGAAAATCAAATGATCAATGAGAATATGAACGCCAGCGTGGAATGGGGTGAGGAAAATAATGTCCAGTTTAACGCAGGAAAGACTCAAGCAGCTGTCTTCTCAAAAAAAGCAAACACCGCAGGACCTCACATCCATGATAGGACAAATACTGACTCTGGCCTCATCCATAAGCTTGCTGGGTACCAACGTAGAAAACAACATGTTGTATTTCTGTTCTTATTTTTTAACCTCTTGCTATTTTGTTGCATTTTTTTCTAAATTTATTTTATAGTCATCTTATAAGTTCTTTGCTACTTAAAGATGACCATGAAATAAATTTAGAAAATAATGCAACAAAATAGCAAGAAGTTATACAACAAGATGAACAGAAATAGAAAGAGAAAAGAGACCTAAAACTAATTTGTAAAAATGGATCTAAATAGCAAGATGTTAAAAAATATGAAGGGAAACACAAGGAAGTTTTCAGAAAATAGTAAGAAGCCTGAAAAATGAGTTTAAAACGCCATATTAAAAAATTAAGGAAGACAATGGGAAGCTTAAAGATAGAATTTGACAAAAATGTGACAAATAACAGGTTAAAGTTGAGTAAAATTGCAAAAGACTGTAATTATTAATAAATTTGAAGAAAGAAATTTATGAAATATGAAGATGTTAAAAAACAAGATAAATGAAAATGCAACCGCAATACAAAGTATGTAATTTTTCTTACACACCGAACAAAATAGAAAAAATATAAAAATAGGATTAATAAAATTACAAAAAAAGTTTAGAAAACGGCAGAAATCTTGAAGAGAAACACAACACAAATTCAAAATAAGAAGAACGATCCTAAAAAGAAGTTATAAAAAAGCAGTAAAGAACTTAAAACCAACCATAAAAAAAGTTTGAAAGAATGCAACAAAATGGAAGGAAGTGAAATATAAACAGAACAAAGAAGTTTTAAGAAAATAGTAGAAAACTTTTTTAAATGGAACAAAATAGCAAGAAGTTAAAAAACAAAATGAATGAAAATGCAATCACAATACTAAATATGTAAGAAAAATAATAGAACACAATAGAAAAAATAAGAAATAGGATTAACGAAAATACAAAAAAAGTTTTGGAGAATAGCTGAAATATGAAAGACAAACGCAACACGAATTCAAAATGAGAAGAACGATTATAAAAAGAAGCTTTAAAAAATAGTAGAGAACTTAGAAACAACGAAAAAACAAATTAGAAAGAATGTAACAAAATAGCAGGAAGTTAAACATAAAAAAAGAAAGAAAGAGGCTTTAAGAAAATAGTAGAATACTTAAAAATAGCCATAATTTGTTTTTTTCAAATGGAACAAAATAGCTAGACGTTAAATAAACAAGATGAATGAAAATGCAACCACAATACAAAATATGTTAGAAAAACAACAGAACAAAATTGAATAAAATAAATAATAGGATTAATAAAAATACAAAAAAAGTTTGGGAAAAGAGCAAAAATCGGGAAGACAAACACAGCACAAATTAAAAATGAGTAGAGCGATTATAAGTAGAAGTTTTAAAAACAGTAGAGAACTTAAAAATAATCATAAAACAAATTTAGTAGTAATGCAACAAAATAGCAGGAAGCTAAACATAAAAAAAGAAAGAGGCTTTAAGAAAATCGTTACTTGAAAATAGCCATAATTTGTTTCTTTTTCAAATGCAATAGCAAGACGTTAAAAAACAAGATTAATGAAAATGCAACCACAAAGCAAAATATGTAAGAAAAATAACAGAACAAAATAGAGAAAAATTAAAAAAGGATTAATAAAAATTCGAAAAAAGTTTAGGAAAACATTTTTTTTAATGGAATAAAATAGCAAAAAGTTAAAATATAAGATGAATGAAAACACAACCACAATACACATTTAGAAAAAATAATTCAACACAAAAAAACGCTTTGATAAATGGCGTAATCACTAGGAGCAATCTATAAAGCAAAAAAGTTGTATACATCTCATCAGCTCTTACTGCTCTATAAGGCCCAGGTAAGACCATCTCTGGAATACTGTTCCCGTGTGTGGGGCTCGGCCGGCACCCAAACATTTGCTCAAGATATTGGACTCCATACACAGGAGAGCAATCCGTCTTGTGGAGGAGCCAGAGTTGACTGAAGACTTTGATAGACTTGAACATCGAAGAAGAGTGGCGGACCTATCTCTTTACTATCGATACTACTACGGTAGATGTTCGACCGAGCTGGCACTTATGATTCCACCCAGAGTTGTGCTAAACAGAAGCACCCGTCAGACACAAGCTGCTCATCAACATACGATTCAGTTGCGAACACCTAGGATGTCTCTGTTGCGGGACTCCTTTGTCTGGAGGACAGCCTCGCTCTGGAATGGACTTCCGAGTAACGTCTTTCCCGAAAACTACAACCTACAGCGCTTCAAGTCCAACGTCCACCATCTGCGCACACGCACCGCTCGCTGAGTGGCATAGAATTTTCCTTTTGTGTGTGTGCCAAACATAAAAAAGAGTCTTTTAGATTCCGGTCGCCATTGGTGTGAATGAAAACAACGATGGCAATGAAAAAAGCGTTGTGGAATGTGCCCCAGATATAAAGATAAGAAGATTATAATCTCTTGCAAATTTTGTAGGACGCCAATATGTGCAGAATATACAGACAAAAGATTGTAGTGAGTAATAAATTTGGTCCAATAAATCCCATGTGTTTTTTTACCAAATATTATTTTTTAGAGTACGTTTTAAGTTCTTTAATTCTTGATTTTTGAAAAGCAACTGTTTAAATTCTCAATGTGATTTTTTAAAGGTTATGTTTGCAATAGTTGCAAATAGTTTTATTCAATAAATATCCAGTAACAATTTTAACATTATGTAGCACAGTAAAATGATATATTTTGTTATTTATCCTTTGAAAAAAGTTGAATTTGATATTTTAACATTTTTATTAAAAAATAAATTAATACAAATTTTTATAAAAAATAAAATTTTATTTAAAAAAATATGTGTTCTTTTAGTTCATAATAAATTAGTAATATAGTTTTTATATTTTTCTTTAAATATTTTTTTTATTAATAAACCTTAATTTAGGCTGCCAAAAATTATCCACTTCAGCAGTTAAGATTAATAATAATGTTCTGGTTTTCGCAATAAACCATAATACATTTTATGTTATAATTACCATTTATTTTAATTTTTAGAGAGCGTAGATACAAAATTGTACAATATACGTGTGATAATGCTTTATAAACGTACGATTGCCCCAAAAATATCTATTAAAAAACTCAACTCTTTTCTAATTTAACCAACCTCGTAAAGCTACTCTTTGGTATGCTTATTATTACACACCTATAAAGAGATCAAAGTCAAAATATATTTATAATCAATTTCACTGATCACTGACAACATGACGGTACTCCAGTTAATTTCCTGCTAAACACCTTACAGGCAAAGTTTACTAAATACTATAGTGAAATTTGCTTTTTTTCTTAAAGAACGCATGCATTGAAATTGTGCAGACATAAGAACTTAAAAAATAAGTTGTGATGATGTTTATTTTTAGTTTGGTTTTAGTCATGTTGTCGTAGTAATATTTTTAATAATAAATAATTAAAAAATACCTATATCTACTATGAAATGATATCGCTGCGCCCTCTTGGTAGTGGTAATTTTAAATCCTCCATATGGAGATTTTATTTAAATGTTAAAATAGATGGTCTTTTATGGGTCACCTTGAATATGAATCATTAGTCTCCTTGAAGCACTCGTAGATACTTCTTTTCTATTTTTAATTTTGTAAAATGTTTTATTGTTAAATTATTTGAGATTGCCATATTACTAATACTTTTTATTTCTTTAGTTACAATACATTTTCCATAATTTCAAACATAGGGAGTTTAGCTTTATTCAATCGTGAACTATTTATTGTATATTCATACTTTTGCTACAAATAAACATCCGTTCTTTCACTTAAATTTCCAAACGTACATCAGGAACTGTCTCTTCTGCAAATAGAAAGCTGATACTTTTTAAAATTTCTTCAGCATTTCTTGCCTCATCACACATAATAATTGGTGATCGATTAACTTAACTACTAATTAATTACATTTCTGTATTTGATGTTTCTGTAGTGCAATGGCGTTTAAATTAAGTGCTTAATTCCATTTTGTTTGATAGAAATATGAAAATAGACACGTTCTACCTACCTGTTAAGCTCATTTCAGCCAAGGATTTAGAAGATGATTAACGCAGACTGCTAAAGCATGAACAATATTTTTACATTACGTTTGCATAAATATTTAAGGAAATTTCGAATGAACCGTGCTTTTATTAACGAATATTTAATACAAAAGTGATGTAAAATTATGTAATCTAAGTAGTAGCACTTTAATGTCAATTCAACTTTCAACTTGATTCCTAATCATGTTATAGATTTTTGTATTTCAAGATATGCCATTGTTACTGACTTTAATATATATTCAAATTTTATGCAGAAGATTATATAAGGATTGTCTGGGTCAAATATTCCTTTTATGGCCACATAAAGGCTACATTTTCTACAACAAAAGTTCAATGCGGCATCGTTATGACTAATGGCGCCTCATGATTTATGTTGAATAGTATTTTTATTCGGCTAAAACATACTTGCGCCCGAAGCTCGTTTTAGGAGAAATTATTAAGTAATTACTGTCTTTTATATAAAGGAGCTGTAACTTTTGGTTCTGTCTAACACCGACACTTTATTGCCCCTTAATCGGTATTATTAACAATGAGTATAGTATCAGTATTGTGGTGGGTGTGTAGATAGATATTGAAGGAGCATTCAATAAGGCATTACGAAACTCCTTATACACAGCATTAGCTGAAAGAGGGGTTGAACCACAGATAAGGATCAGGAGTATGTTAAATTGCAGAAGAGCCACAACAAACATACATGGGGAGGGCTACAGATTCAGGGCTGTTAGGGGATATTAGCAGGGTGGGGTTTTGTGGCCCCTTCTGTGGTCTCTCCTGATGGATGGTCTGCTAGCGGTCCTCTCGCTGTGGGATGTGGAGGTGCAGATATATGCGGATGATATAGTAATACTTATAAAAAGCAACTCGCAAAGAACTATCTCAGAGGATCTTTAAGAGGTGCTAACCGTGGTTTATGACTGGTGTGGAAGGGAATAACTATCTGTGAACACGTACAAAACCGTTCACCAGGAAGAAAAAGCTGGAAAAGCTAAGACCACCTTCACTCAAAGGAGACACTATCCCATTTGCGAATACAGTGAAGTATCTGAGAATTATTTTAGATAAAACACTTAACTGGAATGCGCAGCTGGATAAAATTACCGCAAAAGTGAAACTGTCACTATGGACCTGCAGATCCATTTGTGGCAAAACGTGTGGCATATATCCCAAACAAATTCACTGGCTATATATTGCGGTCAGAAGACCAATGATAACATATGGAGCCATAGCTTGGTACTAAGAGCTTACAGAGCTCCGCGAGAATCAAATTATCCACCTTACAGAGAGAAGGATGTCTGGCAATTAGTGCCGCCTCCGGCACTACACTCACGGCAGCGCTTGAGTGTCTTCTAAATCTGCCACCTCTCCAAATAGTACTGGAGATGGAGGCCAGATGGATTACGTATAGATTGACACAGGCGGCGGTGATTAAGAATCCACAGGCGATCATCACGGTGCTCAACAGGCTGAAACACGTCAATGAGCGGGACAGTGTGTTGGGTCTACCATCAGATATTATGCCTACCAAAACTAACTATTACCATGCCTATGACGTCCTTTTACCAGAGAGGAACGAATGGGCCAAAACTCGGAACATCTGAGAGCAACAGAGAATAGTTGGTTCAGACCAATGATGGTACAGGAGCCGCTGCATGGAATTAAAATGGTAAGGTTGAGCTTAAATTTTCCCTAGGCAAACATGCAACCATTTTTCAGGCTCAAGTTCAAGCCATTGATATGAGTGCACAGTGGCTCATCGATAGAAAATGGAAAGGCAAGTCAATCAAAATATTGTTCGTCCAAAGCAGTTGGAACTGCCAGGAACTATTCACCAATCTAGGCAGAGAAAATAAACTTGACACTGATTTAGGTACCTGGACAGATTATGAAGGCAATGAAAGAGCTGATGTTCTTGCGAAGCAGGCGGCTGCAGCGGCCTTCATAGGACCAGAACCAGTACTGCGAATACCTTACAGCACATCTGAAGAAGCCCTCTCCAGGTGGACACAACAGCAACTGGTAGACAAATGGAGAGAGTTACCGGGCCTAACTCATTGAAAGATGGCAGTGAATCTGCCATCAGGACTGAGAACTAGACAACTTCTTCAACTTGGCCGACAGCAGGTACAGGCTGTAGTTAGCATGTACCATGGTCATTGTCGGCTAAGGAGCCACATGAACAAGATAGGGCTTTCCGAGGAAACGGAATGCCGTTTGTGCTTGGAGGATGAAGAAACAATGGAGCATGTTTTATGCCACTGTCCAGCAATGGAAAGAACTAGACAAACAGTGTTTGAAAATTCTCAAATTACACTTGTAGATTTGAAAACTATCCACCCCAGAAAACTAATCCACTTCAAGAAAAGGATCGAGCTTCTGGCCTAGTGGAAACCACAGATGTGTCCCACAATAGATCAAGGGTCACAGTGGCCCCATCTGGACCCACTCACGTGTACTAATACGAGTAGCTTTGGCTACTAGGGAACACATAATGCAAGGAACGAACACATAGGCCTAAAGCATTATCTTACATGCCCCTTCATTAAGAACATAACGATTATTTGCTATTAAACAAAATAATAATGGTAATTAAATAAAACTCCAAATAAATGTTTTACAAATTTAAAACGACTTGTATATTACATAATTTAAGATTCAATCTCTTCGGAGGTATTACTGGTCTTCCAGACGCTGCTGTTCTAATTTTCAACTTAAATGTGTCCTTTGAGTCTGAATCTCTATTGTCACTATTACCATCATTACTATCGTCGCACGAGTTAGTTGCGTGAGCATCACTTAAAACTCATTATCGAACAAACTACCTCAAAGAGCATCATCAATCGACTCAGAAGGATTAGTATTTTCATTACTGATGTTTTCGTTCGCGATTTTATTATTTCCATTCACAATTTCGCTTTCTTACTCTATATTTTCCCTGCCTTCTCAAGAACTGAAGAGTATGGTATCATACTTGGAGTTGAGATTATATTTGTTAAATGTTTATAAGCTTTCTATTTCTGACATGCACGGATCCATTCTTCATTTCGCTACAAAGTTCTGTAAAAGCAACAGGTTCCCGTTCTGAGTTTGGTTTAAGTTGAACAACATTTGTACCAATTTGTGATGATACTAGACCTTTTACATTTTTTTTTTGTTATAGAATTTCTCATAATTACTTTGCTTACAATCAAGAAAAATGTCATATTTTTGCACTATTTTTTATAATTTCAGGTTCAACATAGTGTTTTTAAATGGTAATATAGTTCTCAACCTTCAAGATATTAGGATCTGCGCAGATGAATTACCATCAGTTTTCATTGATCTATAGACTAATAACGCCATATTGACGCCTTTATGATCATCAGCTACTCTTTTAAAAATGTCTTTGTTGTTTGCGCATCTCCCTCAGGTAATCCATTTGGCTGTTGTTATGTTATGTTATGATTTTTTTTTTAATTCGCAAGAATTAACCTGCGGTCCTCCACACGATGCAGCAGTCAAAGAAATACCATGTCGAGCGAAAACAGATTTAATAATTTGAATTAGAAAACAGCTGGTAGTGTCTCTATAAGCCTTTGTATTTCTATATATTTTAATCAAGAGTTGTTAAGTTTTAAAGTTTTAAGATATCATTTCCTAACCAGATTATTTCTAATATTAATCAGTTTTCAAATGTGACGAAATGTGGATAAGTCTATTTATTTATTTTTTCGAAACAAGCTCTCCAAAATTTGCTTGTTACATTCGGCCATCCTGCAACAATGAATGCCCTCATTAATTTAACTCGCCAGTAAATCAACTAGATCTTATCGATCTGTGCATTCGCCATAACACCAAATCGCCTACCCTAAAGGTTTCGCCTGTGGTTGCAAACATATGCCTTTTATCGAATATCACCTTTATATTACGCCTTTGTCAGATTTTCACTCGCCTTTAAATCGCCATAGCTCTCGCCTTTCGCCAACAGAGCATTCGCCATTTGCACCTCGCCAGTCAAACTCACTCGCATGCACCTTTCAACCTGACCATTCGCACTTTGCACCTCGCCAGTCAGACTCGCATGCACCTTTCAACCTGACCATTCGCCCTTGTTGTTTTACACCTCGCCTCGCCAAAAAGTCAGCAAACGCCTTGCTCGTAAACGCCAGCCTGCGCCAGCAGTTGGAAATAGTACGCCTTGGGTACCCAAAATTCGCCAAACGCCTCTCTCAATTTGAGAATCGCCTCAAAAGACCGCAAAGTCTTCGTCGCCTTCGCCTGCGCATGACCCTGGACTTCCTTGCCCCTCCAATTCCACAATATCGGATGATGGACGCCGATATCTGTCAAAAGAGGAAAGAAAGCCAGTATACAAGTCGCCAGGGGAAGAGCAACCAAATGCCCTCGCATTCGCCTGTAGATCGAGAGGTAGACCGTCAATCAGACACGAAAGCGCCTTTGTGCCTGAAAGCCCACACCTTTCGATCAACGCCATTTTATCATGATAATAATGGGTCATGGTTTCGCCGTCCAATTTAACCCTCGCTATCATCTCCTTGAGCAGCTGAGCAAAGTCATGCACTCTAGGAAACGCCTTCCTAAGAGCTGCCTTTCAGTCTTCCCATGAGAGGTCATATTCATCGAGCCGATTAAACCAGCCCCTTGCTGCGCCTTGCAATTTCGCCTGCATAAAATACGCTCTCTCATAGTTCGACCATTCATGAATATCGCCCAACTGATCAATTTTGCTCAACCACCTGACTACGTTACAGTCCTGACTGTCAGGATTGAAAGGGTCAAGAATGTCGCCGCCTGCCCTTGCCCTTGACCCCATACAGCCCAAACTGCAAGCGGAGTCCGCCTTATCGCTACAAGCATGCTCTACTACCGCCTGAGGAGCGCTCTCACCTGATTTATCGCCTTTTCTGATGCCCTTGATACCGCCAGTACCAACGGCCGCCCTTGTGGTCACCGTCGCTCAATTCCAACTCGTAATCGAGCCCTAACTCGTCACTTCTGCCTTCCTCCATAGGAAATCACTTGAAAAACGCCTTTCAAACACCAATGCCAATAAACACAGTTGAAATACGACACAATTTTTACAATAATCACTAATTAATTAGCACACACTTGTTTATTATTATCGTGAATATCTGAAAAATCGCCAAATGTCAATCCACTGTCAAGGATAGCAACAAACGCCCGCCTTTTGTTATGAGTTTTTGTGATATCGCCACTCACAAAAAAAGAAGAAGTGCCACTGCGATTTAACTCGCCGAAATCGCGTATTTCACCGTTCTCCACAACAAATAACACAATACGTAGGTTATCCCGACTTCTGATCTGTAAACGATTAGTTTTTAGTAACACGTTTTATTTCGCCAAAACACCTTCGCCAGTACAGTTATCATAACTACATAACGCCATGAGTCGACTCTGCTATTCATACAATAACTATATCTACGCCTTATTTCTAATCTATCTATATACTCCGTATTATATAACACCGATTCGATTCTACTGCTGCGCCATTCGTTTTCCAGGGTTGTCACGTCCTCGCCTATTTGAACGTCGCACGTCGCCTATCCAAAATCTGCTTGTTACAATATTATATACACAAAGTGACTTTTTTCTTAGAGAGACCGTTTGGACTACCTTCCCCTATTGTTTAGGAAATAGTAGGGGAGCGGAGGCTATTGCCGTACACTTAAGCAAAGATGAACTTATCATCACTGCACTGATCAGAAAAATCTTATTTATGGTTTTATATGAAGTACATCGATCCTACTATCCATTACACAATAATAACACTTTATGCAACCCTTAGATGTGTTTATTAATTTTTTTAAAGGCACCAGGTTCGGTATCAGATGACTACTGCGTGCAATACCGTGCAGGCTCCGCGTAATTCCGTACAGTTGTACAAATAAAAAAGTGATACCATTATAGCTTCAAAACAACTACAACAACTAAAAAGAAAAGGTGGGCATATTATCAAAACCACAAAAGTAATGTTCAGGGCGATCAGTACCGCTACAAAGTGCATGTGCCCATGAAGCAAAGTTTACACAACGGAACCACAACTCGTTGCTTTTCCCAAATTCTTGGCATTCTTCCGGGTCATCAGAGGTATTTGGTTTGGTGGTTCTTCTTTTCAGATTCATCTAATGAAGAACTGAAGGCATCTTTCCGTTTGTAAGTATGTTTTCTTTCTTTTAATTTTTTATCCTTATTTTCCTGTTTTGTTTTGGTGTTTAAGGATCTTCTTCTTGCTAAATCTTCCAGCTCGATTTTCATGGGCATCGAGGTTAATATTGGCAAATGTCTCTTTGTCACTTTTGCGTTTTCCCTTATCTGAATTTTCCTATGCTGCGGTGCTGGAGAAATTTTAACGAAAGAACTGACTTCTTTTGTAGATCCATAGATTAGTGTTATTATCTGGATGCGCTGGCGAACAATCAGTTAAGGCTGGAATTTTTTCCCAAGCCTGAAGAGCCTGGTATAGCTTCTGGTTCGCTGCTTATAGATGGAACATTTCCGGACGGCTCTGCATCGGGTTCCAGACAGAAATTAGAAAATATATCAGGGTTCAGTGGAACGATGCCTGCCGATGCAAATCCGGAAACGGCCTTTTCCGTATTAGCAACTTTTAAATATGCCTTTGTAGAAAATCCACAGCAATATGAAATAGAGTCAGTTTCTCATAATTATTGCATCTCGTAAATGTGTCGCATTCTTTATGATATGCTATTTTTAATGGCTCAAAACATGTTAGGTCCAGAGGAGGTGTGGGTACGAATGGAAAGCCTAATGATCTCGTTCCAATGAAACATGGCTGCAGTGATTGTCAAGCATGAACAGTACTGGATCGTCTAATGTTGAAAATGTTTGAGCCGAATTGTAAATAATTCTTCGGTCATCCAACCCGACTTACGGCAGTGACAGATAGATCCATTTGGACCATATCTTTCCAATTCTGGGGTCATACGTACGTACGGGGATAATTAAATAGTGGCAGGACATACTAGCCTGTAAGTAGCACTTACACAACAGCATATTGTTATGGTTTTTCTCTGTTCCCAGCTGGTAGCGGCACCAACTTGCTTCTGGCTCTACGATGCAAGAATTTTTCCCGGCTTAAGCTCCGTGGTGACCCAAGTCTCATCTACATCGTAGATTCTGTGCGGAGATTTTGCCATAAGTTACAATAAATTGTCGAAAAAATCTTGTTTTTTTGACCATTGAAATCAGTTATTCTGCTCACGCTGCTGGTTGCTTCGGGTGTCCTAATGCTTATTTCCGGATTTCGCTTTAGAAGGCCATAAAGCCAGTCCCTTCCCGCTTTTTTCTTATCCTTGTTAAATGGATGTTTTATTTTATTAATTTCGGCATAATCGTAAACACTTCTTCTTAGAGCTGCTGGTGTAATCCATAAAATAACAGCCAGAGTTCACAATTGATTCCGATATCAGCTTCTTGTCCGGGCGTAAAAATAGGTGCCCTTCCATTTTTACCACAAAATCAGGACCACGTTTCGCATAATCGTGAAGCGACATAATTGGAACACCATATTTCAATACGGTGGGACGCAGCTTAGGTCCATCTCAACTTCCTCTATTGCGATTTTCATTTTTCTCGAAGACCATATACATTTCTTTTTGGCACTCATCTGAAAAAGATAATTTAAATTAATTATACAAAAATCTTCAATTGTCATAAAGATATGGGGTATTATCCGATCATGGTGTACGGTAATACCCGATCAATCCGATCATGACCCATCACAAAAACTCATATTATGATTTTCTATGGATTTAAAAAGCTGGGTTATGCTTATATTTTCCAAGCAAGATCCATGCAAATTTAAAATGACGATATAATGTAAATATTTAAAAACTTACCGCTTATTCCGTATTCGGGTTTCTAGAAAGAAATAGCTTGAACAAGTTCTCCGTGCACTCACGAAGATAACTGCCTCTTAGTTGATATTTTACCGTTGGAGATACATTTAGTGGGCCATCTGGATTGTGTGAAACAAGGATAGCAATATATCTTGCATTTTTTGCTGTTAGAATAGCGTGCACGATATTGGACTGTACCGCAATACCCTCCGCTCCCCTACTATTACTGCATCAACGTGGGGTACTTGGGAGGATAGGCGAACGAGTATAAAGTTATCAAAAAATGTACAAATTTAGGTACCTAACTATTCTCAATAAGAATAAAAATACGAACCTATAATCTTCTTCAGCTTTGCTACAATTTACCATATACCAGTGATCACATATGAGCATTCTTTGTTGAAATAGTGTTTTACTTGGGCATCGATAACTAAACTGTCTTCCAAGTCCGTCACACATATGATATACCTAAAACGAGTTTAAAAATCTAAAAGCAATTACGATCTCAAGCGCTAGCTTAAAATATTTCAATAGTAACACAATTAAATTAGCGATTAAAGAGTTATATAGCAATCAGGGTTAAAATTAAAATAAAAAGAAAACAAATAAGTGAAAACGATAATCGAGGAAAAAATTAAAATCATAAATAATAATGGAAAATAAAGCAGTAATAATAATGTAATTTAATATGAGGGAACAGGTATAATTAGAAACGTTATAATTTGCAAAAAATAGCTGGATGTAATTCATTTTAGACACCTTGCTTTTACATACATATTTAAAATCATACATCACGCCGGATAATTTGTCATTTTCTGAAATTGGAACTATTTATGTGCTTTTAAGTGCGTTAAACTTCTACCTAATATTCCGTTGTATATTTAGGTATACAATTTATATTAATAGGCGTATTTTTAAATACGTAAAACTATATATTTCGCTTTTTGCCGTTTGTGTACCATGCAGACCTCTGGACAATTGAGCCTGGAATTTAAATAGGAACTTTGACCATTTGGGCTAAACCATGAGCTTACAAAAATACACATACAATATCGTCTATATCCGATCTTCGATATTATGGAATTATCGAAACAATTTTCTATAAGTTTACAATATCGAATTGAAAATACAAAGGCACCGTATAAAAGTTTGATCGATTACGTGAATACCAGTTTATGGTAACCTAATTGGGGTTAATGTTCTGTTATACTTCCCTAGTGAAAATTCATGAAACATTATATTATTAAAATATAGGTACTCCAGGTTCAGCAGAAATGTATACGTAATCTTGATGCTTGAAATTAGTACCTGCTAGGCTTTGGACTAGTGTACAATTTCTTTTTATCCGGAAATTAATTGTGTCAATTAATATGATTTTGAGAAATCTCTTGTCAGTTTATGAAACATGCAAATTCTTACAAATTGGCAAATTTCGTATACAACATAATATTATAATGAATAAAAAGTTGCCGTGTTATATTGGAATTTCCGCTGTTATTATTCAACATGGAAAATCCCTTAATCAAATATCTATTTTACATATTATGTCTTACGGGAAAACTCGATAAGTACATGTGATGCATGCGATGCGTGGGCGATCTTGAAAGACCGATTGATTTAGACATATTATATCAAAAGTCCAGGCTCATACTTAAAAATTGTTAATGGTGGCGCCCATAACAAACGTTATCAGATTAACTTGGTTGAAAATTGAAATTTGTTCGAATTTCTAAGCATTCGTAAATTCGCCAGAAATCTGCATTTGCGAAATAAGTTTGTCCCGAGTTCATGTAATCTTCAAATTTTACTTGCCTTAAGTTTTTCATAGATTTCTGGCCTGTTTTTTGAATAGGTATATTTCAGTCACGAAATAAGAAAATCCACAATCATACTTTCTTTTAACTACCCATATTATAAATTTTTGCTCAAATAGAAAAGTAAATAGATACAATAATCATAAATGATTCTTACCTGACATCCCGTAGATACATCAGCGTAATACCCTGAAGTTCTTCCATCACAGGAAAATGAAGCTTTTGGTGCCTGTAAGTCAAGAAAAATATACTTAGTATCATTCTCCATGAATCATTAATATGAGATATTAATAACTCTAATTTCAAATAAGATTTATACACAGTGTTCCTTAATGATGTGCTAATATTTCTGGGTGTTATTCTTAAGCACACTTTATGAAGGAAAGTCCCTATGTCCGTAAGTGTTTAAATTTTTTGCTACAGAAATTTTATTTTATATATTTTTTTTAAATCTTAATTTTTTTAATATATCCGAAAGTACTTTAGTTACTGTATCGCTCTACCAGTGGAGTTCCTACAAACATGTCCTGTGAGCTGAACCAAATAGAGCTTAGCGTTGGAGATAGATCATACGCTCATTTTAAATTACTCGTGAATTTGAAATACTTTTAGTTTTGGCAGGGCCGAACATCAGGTGAGAGTTAAAGATTTATTATTGAAAATCTAAATTACAAAAGTATACGAAATATACGATATCAGCATAAATATTAAATAAGCAGAGCTCTCTACCTAGGGTTGTGTAACTAAACGCGGTCCGAAGAATACTGATTTTTATTTTTACCTTAAGACCGAAAATAGGCTTGCTTGGCGACGTACTCGCCGGTGTGTACTTTCCCAGCAAAAAAAATAATGACCATCCAGCGTAGTTCTTGAAATATATCAGCTGGCTTGAATTGTAAAGAATCCCAGGAAGGAAACCTTAATAAAAATAAAAAGGACCAAAGAGAATTGGGCCC
>MU189735.1:0-10655 GCA_016904865.1 Pissodes strobi | reverse complement strand
ATCTTGTGCCTCTTAACCTGTTTCCTGAAGAACTCCATTTTCCCTGACATCTCTTCTCCTTATTCAAAAAATCTTGGTGAATCTCCCCGTGGTCGTTATTAAGTGCACCACAATTTTCCGAAAAATAATCTACATGTGAATCTAAAAAATTAATTTTCAATGACATATTGCACTTTAACACTTCGTAGCAAAAAAGAAAGAAATAATGCAATAATTTTTTAAGGCATCTTTTCTCTACCTTCAAGGATAAAATCAAATTTTTGTATTTCTGAAAAAAATTCCTAATTTGGAGATTTGCAAAAATGTCCTCTTTAATTTTCGCGTCACTGACTCTAGGAAATTTTTCACTGACTCAATATCCTGACAAACTACCAAATTGATCTCCATGTTAAAAAAGGTTTTCTGAAGATTTTGGTGCACAGAAACCTTTACTTTGTCTTGTAGTAAATTCCACTGCTGCAGTCGGCATGCCAAATTCCTTGGACAAATTCAAATCCCTTATGAAACCACTTAATCCATTTTGATAAAATTTTGTGGGTCTCTTTAACAAACAGTCCGGGGAGATGATCGTGGTCTCCCGAAACGCAAGACAAGGCAGAATCATCTGGAATACTACCACTTGAATTTAGCTGTTCATCATCAGAATCGACGATATACTTCTCAGGTGAATTAAGAATAGGTAACTCATCATTATGGGGCACTGGTCGGCACATGGCAAATTGTAGATTTGGATATTCTAATCGGACATGGGCTGTGAACTTATGGAAGACAGTATGTTGTCCGTTCTCATTAAGAGTGTCGGGAATTCATCAGCTGTTCTCTTTCAGGTTTTATTGTTCCTTAGATGCACACCTCAGAGCCTCGTGCTTCAGGACTAGATGAACCAAACGGTCTCTCAAAGGCCCTGGTGAGTGTCGTCCCTCATAACATGTGAAATTCCCACACAAGCCAGTGTCTGAACTCTGTGTAACTGAGCCCTAGACGTGTCTGTTTGCGTATAAATCCAATGAAGAATCTTCAGCTGTAGGTCTCACGTGCATCCAAAGCTTTTGTATAAGCCCATATAGGATTATTAGCATTCTTGATGCGGCTGCTGATTTTTTCTTTCTATGTCAACTTAGGGTCCAGTAGTCTTTAAGTTTTTTTGACGACTTCGGTGCACAGAAACCTTTACTTTGTCTTGTAGTAAATTCCACTGCTGCGGTCGGCATGCCAAATTCCTTGGACAAATTCAAATCCCTTATGAAACCACTTAATCCATTTTGATAAAATTTTGTGGGTCTCTTTAACAAACAGTCCGGGGAGATGATCGTGGTCTCCCGAAACGGAAGACAAGGCAGAATCATCTGGAATACTACCACTTGAATTTAGCCGTTCATCATCAGAATCGACGATATACTTCTCAGGTGAATTAAGAATAGGTAACTCATCATTATGGGGTACTGGTGGGCACATGGCAAATTGTAGATTTGGATATTTTAACCGGACGTGGATGTGATCTTATGGAAAACAGTATGTTGTCCGTTCTCATTAAGAGTTTCTGGTATTCATCAGCCGTTGTCTTCCAGGTTTTATTGTTCTTTAGGTGCAGTCCTCAAAGCCTTATGCTTCAGGAATAGATGAGCCAGACGGTCTCTAAAAGGCCCTGGTGAGTGTCGTCCCTCATAACATCTGTAGTTCCCACACAAGCCAGTGTCTGAACTCTGTGTAACTGAGCCCTAGACGTGACTGTTTGCGTATAAATCCAATGAAGAATCTTCAGCTGTAGGTCTCACGTGCATCCAAAAACTTTTGTACAAGGCCATATAGAATTATTGGCCTTCTTGATGCGGCTGCTGATTTTTTCTTTCTATGTCAACTTAGGGTCCAGTAGTCCTTAAGTTTTTCTGACGACTTCGGTGCACAGAAACCTTTACTTTGTCTTGTAGTAAATTCCACTGCTGCAGTCGGCATGCCAAATTCCTTGGACAAATTCAAATCCCTTATGAAACCACTTGATCCATTTTGGTAAAATTTTGTGGGTCTCTTTAACGAACAGTCCGGGGAGATGATCGTGGTCTCCCGAAACGGAAGACAAGGCAGAATCATCTGGAATACTACCACTTGAATTTAGCTGTTTATCATCAGAATCGACGATATACTTCTCAGGTGAATTGAGAATAGGTAACTCATCATTATGGGGCACTGGTGGGCACATGGCAAATTGTAGATTTGGATATTCTAACGGGACGTGGGCTGTGATCTTATGCTTAGATGCACACCTCAAACCCTCGTGCTTCAGGACTAGATGAACCAAACGGTCTCTCAAAGGCCCTGGTGAGTGTCGTCCCTCATAACATCTGTAGTTCCCACACAAGCCAGTGTCTGAACTCTGTGTAACTGAGCCCTAGACGTGACTGTTTGCGTATAAATCCAATGAAGAATCTTCAGCTGTAGGTCTCACGTGCATCCAAAAGCTTTTGTACAAGCCCATATAGAATTATTGGTATTCTTGATGCGGCTGCTGATTTTTTCTTTCTATGTCAACTTAGGGTCCAGTATGCTTGGTTGACCCTCTATAGCGCAAGGTTAGATTGACCCTCTGGAATCTGGAAATGGTGAGCGGGTGGCCTTGAAAGGCCACGACACTTAGGCTCCCCTTTGCCCCTACCTAGGTCAAGCAATCCGTCTAGGCCATCGCCCAGCCTAGTGTTGCAAAGGCGGCGATGTTGCCCGAGGAGGTTGTTCTGAGAAAAGCCTTGGTTGGCCATCGTTCTCCCAAAATGGATTCCCTTAGTTCCGAAATAGCGTCGCAATCGCAGAACAGATGCTCTATTGTTTCGTCATCCTGTTCACACCTTCTGCATAGAGGTGTCTCACATAATTTCATTGTGTAGAGATGATTCCTTAGCTGACAGCATCCAGTCAGAATTCCCACCATGAGTCGTAGGTTCATCCTTGACATACCCAGGTATGCCTTTGTTGCAGACTCTTTAGGGTAGCTTAGTAGATTCCTGGCCAGTCGACAGTTAGTAGTTTCGTCCAATCTTGCCCTAAAGTCTTCATGGGTGATATTTTTTATCATATGTATCAACGTCGCGATAGGTAGGTTTGAAGGGCCGGGCCGGCTCCCATAATGTTTGAACCGGCTGCCTTTCTAGCCAATTTATCCGTTAATTTGTTACCTTCGCACTGTGCATGTACTGTAACCAAGCACACAGAAATTCTTTTTTTGCAGGTGGCATCCTCCAGTGAAGTGTGGCCTTCTAGTACTGACCTGGCTGTAAGTTTATATCTTTTCAGAACCAGTGCTTGTCTACTATCCGTGTAGAATTTAATAGTCTTGTCCTCAGTATACCTGCGAACAATCTCTTGCGGCTATGGATATAGCAGCAAGTTCAGACTGAACTATGCTTGCGTGTCCCTCCATAGATCATTTGAGTTCAATTCGCAAGCTTCGGGAGTAAATTCCACAGCCTGCTCCTTCCTGGGTTTTTGAGCCATCCATGAAAATGTTAGCCGCACCTTCGATTATAGGCTTATTTGGTTTTATTTTTACATCATATAGTTTGTCGGAGACAAACCTGCGAGGTGTGCTGTCTGCGTCGGCCTGCAGTAGTGGCAGTCTTCCCTCTGCCCCTTCCCACAGGTGGCGTCTAATATCTCCACATTATATACTGAGTTGCACACCAACGACTCTCTCATCAATAATAATGACCAGACCAGCATAAGCTGGATTGTAAACCCAGTTACATTCAGCTCCTGCGGTAAGCTGTCTCCTACTAGACAAACAAAGCAGGGGCGATGAAACGCCACCTTGAGGGAAGCCTCTGGCTACCCTGGCCACCTCAGCATCACTATCAATTTCCACCTTGGCTGTGCTCCTTGATAGCATGACCCTTATCCACCTACACCCTCACAACCTGGCAGATCGACTCGAACGAAGTGTTGTAGTTTTGTGACCGCGCCCTCGATAGCTATAGGAAAATTCCCAGAGTATATTTGCCTCGGTCACCTCTTTACATATTCTTATAAATTATTCTGCCGATAAATATGGATTGTTAAAAAACTGTTATTTTACACTTGAACAGATTGACATTTCTATATCAACTAGAAAGCTGTGGCAACCATATGGCGTAATGTGGGCATGCACGAATTTCATCTGTCCTAAAATTTATTGTTGCCATGTGTATTCTTTGTCTCTTTAAATTAATATTTTCGTATTTTTTTTTGTTTAACCTGTTAACAAAAGAAATCAATACCGAAAATGACACATATCTGTTAAACAATAAAAAGTATGGATAAAACCGTCTATTTTATATTCAGAGAAACAGGTTCAAGGAGGTCGTAATTCGTTAGGTAATGTTTTGATTAAAAGCAATATATCTGGTCTCTTCCTATTCATAAAAAAATTTAAGCTAAACACAATATAGGAATTCGCTCAAAATCATTTCTCATTTTATTTTGATAGCACAATTTATTAAATAATGCTCATTGTGCCTTTGATGGCTGAATGCCCCGTGTGAAGAGTAGGAGGCAAAATACAAAAGCCGGATGATGATGTAACATCGAGTAAAACTGAGATACACACTCTTTTGTAATGAATCTGTTTTACGATTATGTGAAAAGTGTATGCATTTAAATCGGGGAATGTTTATTTTCCTTTCATTTGGCCTGATTCTTGCTTGCATAAATATAGGTACGTAATATATAATCACGGATATATCGTTCACGGCCGGACCGAGGGATACGTGGAGGCTCGATAATTTTGGTATCACATTGTTTTTGAACCTTTGACATCGCTAGCCATATACCTAAACTTTGTCATTGTATTGTATTGGCCTCTCTGTCAGAACGGTTACATAAGCTATCAGTTATTTCAATCACAGATATGTTAATTTTTTATTTGAAAAACTATGGAAGATTGATCATAAATAATCATATATACACTCCTAGTAGCAACCTCTGTCGAAACGAGCAGCACTGTTAATAAATTTATACATCAAGCAAAATCAGTTATTTGCGATGTTTATAGCTATACTGCACTATTATTCTAATGATCATAACTGGAAGGCATAGTTAAAGAGTAGATAATAATGACATCTATAGCGAAAAAAAAACATCAAATTAATCAGTTCCAACTGAATAAAACATTAAATAATTTAACATGTCAAAGTCGCGTAACACCGTGTACGCTAATGTAATATAAGCAAGAAAATTGTAACACTGTTTGTGTCGAAATAAAGTTACAGCAGACAACGCCGCTTTATCTCTAATTTATACCGAATATCGAGAAATCAAAGGAAATTTGTCGGCTCTTCTGTTTTATTAATTCTCAAGTCTTTGGTACAGAACTCAAGGAAATATGCGACAGTTTTCCATGTTATCCTAATGTTTCATTCTAAGTTTGATTTTGACACCTCGACACATTGTAATAATCATTTGGATATGCTCGTTCCAATGTCAGTAAATTCGAATTTTCTGTATCAGTTCTCGGTTAAATATCCAAAAACAATTAATTTATTTTCTTGCATTCATAAACTTCAATATAGTATAGCACACCATTGGACTTATTTTTAATGAAATTAATTTGCTACGCTACTGGGAGGCTGGCATATAGTAATGGCGCGGCGTCTTGAATTTAATATGAAAAGTGGGCGATGTAGATAGGCAACCAGCAGTACATCAGCGAGTAATTTTATTTATATAACGTTTTTTAATTTGAGGTTTGGACATACTAGCTGCTTTGTTTTGTCAGTTACGTGTTTTTGAATGTTTCTTAAAAGAGTTTTGATCGAGATATTGTGCAATTTTCTAATTAGGAAGTGAGTTCATGTTTACATAGTCGGCGGTATTTGAATTGATGTCGTGCCGAATCGGATATTGTAATCTGACTTCGTGTGTTTCATCGGGAACCAGTTTTTTACGAGTACGAGTGCATAAAACCGATGGGAACGAGATCACGAGCCTCTTTGGTGAGTTCGAGACTAGACTTTCAGCAAGGCTAGGTAATAGTGTCGGTAAAATTTTCATTATGGTCTAATTCCTTTGGAATTGGAAGCAGCTAGTCTGGATTTTATAATAATGTTCGACTCTGTCGCGTCCTAGGATGGATTAGCCAAAACCTGAAGGAGAATGAGCCATAACAACAGGTAATTATTTGCGTCGATGGACGAGTTTTTTCTAGCAGTACGCGGACGCCATTTTGAGACGTCTGATGTTCGTTTTTTTTTATTTCAGGCTTTTACTTGTATCTCATTTGTATTTCACTGGAATCTCATTCTGATCTCAGTGTGAACTCTTAGGAATTTCGCTTTTTCAAAATCCAATGAAAACACCAACTTTTAATTATTCCTAAGGCCAAGTACTAATCATTCTCGAACTAGAGCTTAATACCACTTTTGGGGGATTACTTAATCTGGATTCTAGGACAATGCTCCATTCTTAAATCGTAGCCCGGGGGGTAGCGATTTGCTGATTTGAGAAGTGGAAACTATATGGTCGGGAGGACTCCGTGGTTGTGAAACCACTCTGCTGTGAAGCGCTTGGAGGCCCTGAGCATTCTCGTTGTCTGGAAGTCCATAAAGATAAGTGATTTTTTTTAGAAATGTTTAAATACCCCACATGATTTCTTAACAACAGAAAAACCAACATTTCAAAATTTAATTTCATATTTATATCTTGTAAATTTAGCTTATGGTACATTTACGTACTGTATTGTACATTTCGGATTATATTTCAAAATTATCTTACCTATCTCTAATTAAGTATACTTTTGTCTTATCGTATCTCACGATTACCTGATTGTACATTTATCTTATTGTACAGTTATCTTGCCTTATGGCCAAATTGTCCTACCTATCTTTAACTTTAAGTAACTTTGTACATGAATCGGTCATTTGAGAAACAACATAAGTCAGCTTGTGCAAAATGTTCAGAAACTAGATAAAACATTATAGAATATGTCCCTGGTTAACTACATAACTCACGATTTTTCCTTCAATCTGTTGTAATGATCCAAATAGGTGTTAACAGGGATTTTTTTATAAACTGTCATTTGAAGCAGGAAAAAAATTTTGAATGTCGATGACTTATGTTGCTTCTCAAATTAACGACGCTTTTAATTTTTGTTTGCCTAATTATGTTGTAGTTGTGGTTAGAAATTAATTAAACTACGTTTTGTTAGAAACAAGATATATTTAGAGAAACACAACTACTACGCTCGACGTAACCATTCTTCCAAATACCCCTCTAACATGTCTCACAACGCTCTTTAATAATAGTACTACGCTCGACGTAACTCCACACTCCCAAATACCCCTTTAACATGTCTCACAACACTCTTTAATAATAGCACTACGCTCGACGTAACTCCACACTCCGAATTACCCTCTAACATGTCTCACAACCCACTTATATTAATAATACTACCCTCGACATAACTCCACTCTCCCAAATATCCCTCTAACATGTCTCAGAATGCTCTTTAATAAAACTACTACGCTCGACGTAACTTCACACTAAATAGGGGCCCCAAGGTTCCGTTTAAATGGTACCCGTCCGACCCACCACACCGACTTTCGTCGATTTCCACCTATAAAATCGATTTTTTTTTCGCGAAACCTACCCCCTAGGTTCCACAGTTTTTTTTATGTCAAAATTCGTTTTTCCCGACCCCGAAAACCCTCCCGAGTCCCCATTTTCGCCTAAATCTGAGCTGTCTCGTGTTCGGTCTAGTACCAGCTCACGTTTTCTATTGACGCCACTTTTGACGCCAGCTTTGACTTCATTTGAGAAACAACATAAGTCGAATGACTTATGTTATTTCTCAAATGAATGAAATATTTTTACCGTAGATTAACGAATAACGTATAGTCTGACTTATGTGGTTTTTCGCTGGAAAAGGTGTTTACATGTATAGATTACGAAATTGCTAATATCTCGTTTTCGGCCAAACAGTGACTTATGTTGTTTCTCAAATGACCGATTCACATGGATAATTACTGTACATATTTCATTTATAATAATAATATCTCAAAATTAGATTGTCTATTTTGAACCCTAATTGTATTTAGCTGATTGTGCATTTAATTGACTAAATTGCAATAGTATCTTATGGCTTTTAACTAACTTGGATTTTGACCTGATCAGTCAAAATAATTATCTTTATCACCTCTATATGATATGGTGCTTTAATATTCTGTCATATTAGTGGGTACTCGATATTATTAAGAGTAAATACTCTGTATATATTTGGAATTAATTTTTGGAAGTTTAAAACCAAAATTAAGGCTATAAACTTTAGTAATCATTCATTCAGTAATTATCTTTTCTTCACTTATTGCTTAATAAGGTTTATTATTATCCTGGCTAGAGCTACCTATCTCACATGAGAGGTTTTTAATATATACTGAAAGATATAACTTGGATTTCTTTCAGAGGCGTCTGTTAGATTTTACAATTATTTCATAAAAACAATTTTCTGTCGAAAGTCAATATTTTAATATCAATTTGATTTTACTCAATTCTGGGAACCCTAGTAATTTGGTTAATTTTGTAGCGAAGTTTCTTGACTTATTAGTGGACTGATTGTAACTTAAGGGCTATTAGCTTATCAGGATCATTAATTTTAATTAGGGTCATAAAGACAATTTCGTCTGCAAAAACCGAGATTTGCAGTTGCACTGTTTGCAAATAGGTATTATCCAAGTTAGCGATTTAATTATAGGATTTTCTCGAATCAATTCAGATTGATATATGTTGAATTTGTTTTTGACCTCTACAGGGTATTAAATGCTTCACAGTAGTTTGAAGGAAATGTGATGATTGAGTCGAAGGTTATTATTAAAAATAATCAGGAAATTGTATCTTTTATTTCTTGCGCTTACTTGCCTCATATAGATAATATAGCTAATACTAGCAGTCGATTTAACTTATCTTTTCCTATATTTTGGTCAACTTAACTTACCTTTTCTTATCTTTCGATCAACTTAACTTATCTTTTCTTATCTTTTGGTCTACTCTGGATTTGGCGCCCATAAATTTAAATTTTCAAAATTCGAACTCACACCCTAGGGCCACCGCAATAAGACGTATCTGAGCAGCGACAGGGTAACTCAAGGAACTTTTAACTTTTACTTTTACGTTTATTTATACAAATAATTTCAATTAAAATCGAAATAAAATTTGAGAAATAAAAGGTAAAAGGGGGAATTGTTATAACATCTTCTTTGCCCTTTCTATATTTATCTTTCTCAAATAAAGGAGCAATTAGGTGATTGGTTGAACTAGATCATAACGAAATTTGAAACCAAATTTAATTTTAATCAACATTTTAAATTGTATTTTGTACAGTTGAATCCAAGCTCAGATTTTGATACTGTTCCATTTCTCTGTAGATAAATTATATAACATTACATCAATTTAAAGTGAGCTGTATTGAATTAAATTTTGTCAAGTTAAACTCGGATGCAGATTTTTGGTTATATTAAACCATTAATGTATATTAAACAACATTTAATTCTAAGTACATGATTACAATCATTCTTAAAACACCAAAAACACTAATTTATTTTTAATCATGAAATAAAACTATTTTAAAAAAATTGTAAATTAAAAATTCTCCTGCATTGGGTTGAAACGGCCCAGACCTACCCTACAAATTGTGCTTAATCAAATTAATTTAATTTAATAAACGCAGGCAAAATTAATCAAATATAAAAAGAATAAGCCGGTAGAATTCCTAAAGAAACGTGCGAAAGACGTCACAGCAATCGAGTGACGGGAGGCGCGACTCCTATAAAAAGGCAAATACGCGACTGAATCGAGACACTTGTTAGTTAGCAGTTTTAAGGTACATACGAGTACCTGTGAGTGCTGTGGGCTCCCTTTACGAGAAATTGGATATACCTTGGCGACGTCTTCGACTGCTGCGAATGTTGTATATCTAATTACATTGATATTATTGGCTTAACAACGGGAAACCGGCTGGCTTAGTCAATGGTATCAATAAGGAAATCTTGCAAAGGGATTCGTAGGTATTAATTAAGTTAGGTTACCCTCTGGCGACGTTTCGACGGCTGCGATTTGGGTAATCTAAGTTATTGGCAAGCTAAAGGGTTATAATTACATGAAGTTAGGTTACCCTCTGGCGACGTTTCGACGGCCGCGAATTGGGTAATCTAAGTTATTGGCAAGCCAAAGGGTTATAATTACATGAAGTTAGGGGACCCTCTGGCGACGTTTCGACGGCCGCGAATTGGGTAATCTAGGTTCTTGGCAACAGAGCGACGTCTTTGTGCGGCCGCGAAACTGTTGACAGTTATTCGATTGTAACCCTTTCATTGCTTTTCAAGTAAAAGAAAGTTAAAGTAAAAGTTAAATTATCTAGCAAAATGTCGAAAGTCACGCGAAAATGTACTAAGACAGTAGAGTCAAAGCAAAGCGATCCTGAATTAGTCCAAAGTGAACTGTGTACAATTACACGTGAGAATTTATTTCATTAGAATATAGCTCACATATTTCGTTAATGTATTACACCTATTCAGTTATCTGACTCTATAAATCGGGTTTGGCAAAGCAAAATAGATAAATAACTAATATAAATTTACCAACACAAGTTACTTGTGTTACGAGACGAACATGATAATTATGTCCTCTTTCTTTGGCAATTAAAA
>MU189734.1:22370-49357 GCA_016904865.1 Pissodes strobi | reverse complement strand
GCATATGGAAAATGCTTAGAACAACAAGGAGAGAAATAAATGAGACAGTACAATTAAATAACATGTCGGCAGCCGAATGGACCTGTATGCAAATCGGGACGAACAGGAACATCGAAGGCCCAAGGAGCGGGGGAGGTTGAACCGAGGGGGAAGCCATAGACATCGAGGATGTAGAACAATACACGATGGAGGAAGTGATATCCGAAATGAAGCACCTGAAAAACGGTAAATCTCCAGGCCCGGACAACGTACCCAACGAAGTGCGGAGGAGAAGCTCTGGCTGGATAGCTGGCCGAACTATTCAACAAAATAATGAAGGACGAAAATACAACAGCTATACAATCCCAATATTCAAAAAGGGGAAAACCTCAGACCCGGCGAACTACCCAGAAATATCGCTCCTAGACACGACCATGAAATTATTCACCCGTATGCTGCAGCAACGCATTCTCAGTTACACCACGATAACCGAGGAGCAGCAAGGTTTTCGGAAAAACCGTTCGACGATTGACGCAATGTTTGTTGTCAGCAGGCTGTAGAGAAGGCAATAGAGTATAACAAACCAGCATACCTGTGCTTTATAGATTTGACGAAAGTGTTCGACAGAATAAGGCTGGAGGTTGTTAGGAATGAGCTGGAACGCAGGGGAATACCCCCAAGCATCACGGAGACGGTTAGAGAGCTCAACACAATACACAAACAACACCACAACAAGACGAACAAAATTAACAACAACAAAAGAAATACAGCAAAGCACAGGGATACGACAGGGAGATAGTCTCAGTCCACTACTGTTCAACATCATAATGGGCAGAATTATAGAGCAATTGCGCATGGTAGACCAGGGATACAAGATGGGAAACCAACAACTTAAGATAATATGTTACGCAGACGACGTAACGCTATTCGCGGACATCGAAGACGGACTGCCATGGCTCTTACAGGCATTTAAGAAAGAGGCCGAAAAAGTTGACATGGAAATATCAACCACCAAAACAAAAAGCATGGTGATTGCCAGGGAACCACGCAGATGCAAACTAGAACTAAGCAACAAAACAATAGACCAGGTTTTTGAATTCAACTATCTGGGAATAACAATATCACCATATGGTGAACTCAAGAATGACGTATGGAACCAGGTAATTAAGGCATCCAGGATAGCAGGATAGCTTACGAACAACCAAAGTTAGAATATATAAAGCATGTGTCAGGCACGTGATGGCATAGACGGCAGAAACGCGAGCTGACACAACGGAGGCAAAAAGGATGGCACGAACCAATGAAATGAGAATACTTAGAATGATCACAGGGAACACACTTTGGGATCAAAGAAGGAGTAACGAAATTAGGAAAGAATGCAAGGGGTCCTGTTAATATTATAAACCCAACCATTTCAGCTTTTTTTCAATTTTAATCCATAGCTTGTGCTGTCTAAAATAGATTAAAAGTAAAATTTGCTTGGAAAACTTGACCTTACAATTATTTTCCTCCTAATATTCACTACTTTCAATAGGAAAACTATAATAATTTATAATAAGGATATTGACAGAATAATGAATAACACGAAATGTTTGCAGTGTTGCCAAACTGAAATATATATCATAATCTATGTAACACCATAATTATTGTTGACAAATACAAAAAATCACACGTAACCAAAACTAACCAAAATACAAAAAATTTCGGTAAATGTTTGCTTTGCGCACTTTTTGAATTTTACCAATTTTTTTGTGTGACATGTAATACTATTTAATTAAAAGTGTTTTGTGACACGTTACATATTGCGCAGCGCAATTTTGACGGCAAATTTTGAAAAAAGTCACAAATGAGGCTGTTTTGTAATACATTTTAACGCGAAAACTCCCACAGCTAACCCAAACTAACGAAAACCAACCTAGATTAACCGAAACTAACCGAGACTCACCCTAATTAACCAAAGTAAAGAGACAAGCACGCTTGTCTCTTCACTATTTGAAACTAACCAAAACTAGCCCATACTCTCCAAAACTAACCCAGACTAACCAAAACTAACCCAGACTAACCCAAACTAACCGAGACTCACCCTAATTAACCAAAGTACGCGCGCTTGTCTTCACTATTTCAAACTAACCCAAACTAGCCTTTTTTTTAATAATAGTGGGGATTAGGAAATACATGTCTATGTACCATTCTGAACATTGGTGTTCTAGCGTCCAGAACTGTGCGGGACTCCGGCCGAGGCCGACCCACTAAAACCCTTCCCCCACTTCTTCTATCAAGCATATTGGGACCGCACGCGCATTACTTCAATATGCTTGGTGTTCGTGCGATCTTATCCCGTTTCCTGTTTTTCGTAGCCTCTTTCGTCATCTATTTTCGTTCTCATAATATTCATTATAAAGTTCACTACCGAAATCCAGTTTTCTCGATTGCTTGTCATGACTTCCAAAAAATTTTCTGGCGTCAGAATTTTGTTTAGCGACTCGTTACAATGGTTTCTCTCGTTCGCCCATCTCGAACAACTAAAGACAGTGTGTTCCGGTGTATCATGTTCGCCGCAGTAATGACAATCACAATCCTCGCTCTTTCCTATGTCCCTCAAGTAAGTCTTGAAGCATCCATGTCCCGTAAGCGCTTGCGTGACATGGTAATTAACGTCCCCAAATTTCCCATTAATCCATTTTCTGATGTCTGGGATTAACCTATAAGTCCGTCTTCCTTTCGTGCAGTTGTTCCATCTCTCTTGCCATTCATCAATTGATCTTTCTCTGGCCTCCCTTCTTGTTCTTTCTTTAAGCTCCTTCTCGGCGCCAAACACTTCTGATCTTTCTCGAGCCGCTAAGTCCAAGGGGACAAGTTCGGCTATAACATGCAAAGCCTCCGTAGAGACCGTGCGATATGCGCTACAGATGCGAATCGCGGCTTGGCGTTGTGGTGGGCTCTATTCTTTCTCAGCTTCATGGCCGGCTCCCACACGGGCGCAGCATATAGTAAGATCGACCGGGCGACGGAAAGCACAGTTCGTCTCTTTGCTGCACTTGGGCCCCCCTACAGTAGGCATCAATCTGCCTAATGCTAATGTAGTCTCTCTTGCTTTAGCAATTGTTTTTTCTATGTGCTTATAAAACTTTAGCTTACTATCAATCCATACCCCGAGATATTTTAATTCCGATTTGGTTGTTATTTGACCATCCAACAGGTTTAATTGAAACTCTGGAACGATTCTCCTAGAAGTTAAAATTACGGCTTCAGTTTTATCTGCTGCAAGCTCTAGGTTGTTATAAGACATCCAATCTATAATGTTGGGTATGGTTATATCCAGCTTGGCCTGTATTTCAGTCTCGTCCTTACCCAGGATCAAAATTGCTACGTCATCCGCATAACCAATTAGGCTAACTCCCTTCGGTTGTTGTAATCTAAGGAGTTCGTCGTATAGAATATTCCAGAGGGTCGGCCCCAGGATTGACCCCTGCGGTACTCCACAGGTGATGTCCATCGGTACTACCCGTCCCTCTGCCTGCAATACAATCTTTCTCAATCGGTGTCTACAAACCTGCCCTGCGCCGTCTGCGCGATTTCAATAAAAACAAAATAATAAATTGAAAGTCCGCAGTGAAAAGTAGTAGCATTTATAGCAGTTTTTTTACAAGTTTTTAATGATTTTTTATGCAAAAATTGATTCTCCTATGATTAGTTAATTGTAAAAGTGTCCAATTTACGATAATCCTTCCAAACAATATCAAAATAGTGTAAAATGTGTGGTTTTATAATGTTAACAGTCACCGAATGCAAGACAGAGGACGTAGTTAGATAGACACGCGCTAGGAGACGCTTCTGGAACGAGCACATATCCAGGATGGAGAACCACAGACTGGCAAAAATCGCCAGAAATTGAAAACCAGCATCCGGCAGACCATCACCAGGACGGCCTCCCAAGAGGTGGAAATACAGCTGGTCGTCGGCATTCTAGGAGGGACAAATAAATGGGTAAAACAAGCCTTAAGGCTTCCGCAAAGAAGAAGAAGAAGCAATGTCCCAGTGGCTCCAGGAATTTCTGGTCGGTAGCAAAGGCAGTAAGTGATAACTTTGCAAAAACGTCTCTCCTCCCAGTTTTTCTCGTTCCTTTCATTTAGCTCAAACTGTTTTCCCCATCTTTTTGAAACCTTAAAAATAAATCTTTTCAAAGATAATTCCCCCTTTTTCTTATTATTTTTGGTTAGCATAGATTCTGATACAGTTTCATCCTTGATTTCATCCATTTCTGTATTCCGAATTTCTTGATTAGAGTGGCCCGAATCCACAGTCCTACCTAGAAAACTTTTTGGAGGAACACTAGAAGCTCTTTGTCCCAATACTTCGTCAATGATCACAAAATAATCCTATTTAATGACGCTTTCTACTGTTGTATTTTGTTTATTCTTGTTAACTCTGTTTGACCGTAGCATCTCATTCATTTGACTTCATCCCAAAGCTTTTTTTTGCAGTTTATCATACAAAATTCATTTTCCATGCCAAGCCTGCCAAGCCAGTATTTTCTTTGTTAAATGTAGCTAAGGTTGTGTTTATATCCCTAAAAAATATGCTGGCTCTAGTAGTAGTAGTAGTAAGGGTGGGGGGGGGGTGGGGGTTGCGAAGCCCGGTAAGTAGACCTATAAGTCCCTTTTCACCATCCCCGATCCGCCCTCCCCTACCTGGCTACTTCCAACAACCGGCCCGCACTGAAACGGCCCGTCACCTTGATAAAGGTGAGAACGTCCTCCCAGTCCAGATCCTTTAGATCTTCCCGAGCAAGTGTTGGTGCTCCCAGTATCTTCCTCCTTAGGCGACTCCACCTATCACAAATTCCTATATAGTGGTATGAGGACTCCTCCCCTGTCCCGCAGTTCAGGCAGAGTTGACTGTCCCTCATGCCGATAAGGTGCAGATGTCTGTTTAGGCTTCCATGCCCAGTCAGAATACCTACCAAGTTCCTGATGTCCTCTCGGCTCTTTTTTAGCAGTCGTCTTGCTCTGGATCCGTCAGGATTTAGAATAATTTCCTTGGCTTGTCGGCATCCTTCTTTTCCTCTCCAATTGTGCTTTGTCTTGTTCCAGGCCCAGTTATTTAGTTCCTGAGAGATTTGCCTTTTACTTAAGCCCAGACCAGGTTCTGGACCGCCGAGGTGGCTCATTGAGCCTTGTCTTGCCAATTCATCGGCCCGTTCGTTGCCCTCGATGCCACTGTGCCCTGGAACCCATCTGAGTCTTACTTCCTTGCGCACGGCCAATCTGTCTAGGGCGTCTCTACATTCCTGAACTAGCTTAAAGCTTGCCCTGGGTCTTTGGATCGCCGTGAGAGCGGCTTGACTGTCCGAGTAAATATATATACTCTCTACACCTTCTGTTACTTCCGCCTTGGTTGCTACTTCCAAAATAGCAAACACCTCCGCCTGGAAAACAGTGGCATATCTCCCCAGCGAAGTGCTTTCTCCTGATTTAGTGTTGTCTATGTATACACCGGCTCCGGACGACTGTGTACTAGCCATCCATGAGTCGTCAGTGTACCATGCGTGTACGCCGCTCGGCGTACGTACCTGGCCTGACAGCCACTCTTTCCTTGATGGAAATTCCACTTGGAAATTCCTTCTCAGTCTTAATCTGCCATCTGGAATATTGCCTTTGGTCGCAATGATGGGTAGATCCCTACTCATTTTGGCGGCAATAGTCGTATGGCCTTTCCCTGTGTAGTCCGTTCGCCATAGGCCGCTGTCGATCATCCTTTTGTGAGCCGCCATTGCCTCTCTCTCAATCCAGATCGGGAGGCCCGGCAGCCCCAGGATGATGTTCAGTGCTGCTCCGGGAGTTATTCTCAATGCTCCGGTAATACCCAAACAAGCCAGCCTTTGCAGTCTGGCCAGTTTCTGGGCATTAGTGGCTCTGGCCACCGCTGGTCACCAGATCACGGATCCGTAGGAAATCCTCGGTCTTATCACAGCAGTGTACAGCCACTGGAGGATCTAAGGTTTTAAACCCCACTTCCTACCTACAGTTCTGCTTAGTTGCCACATAATCGCGGTTATCTTATTCACCACCTGTTCAACGTGTGCCTTCCACGTCAATTTACTGTCTAAAATAACTCCCAAATATTTGACTTGTTGACTTAGGCTCAGTCTCATCTGGTAGAGTATGGGATGTATAAAACCTGTTAGATTTCGTTTCCTTGTGAAGAGAATGAGTTCGGTCTTCCCTGGGTTTACTGAGAGACCATTCTCCTCACACCAACCTTGAACTATCCGACACGCCATCTGCATACGCTCGCAGACCGTTCTCACGAACTTGCCCGTGATCATTACTAGCCCGTCGTCAGCATATGCTTGTGCGTAGAATCCCTCAAGATTTAACCTTCCCAGGAGGCTGTCCATCACCAGGCACCACAAATGTGGCGAGAGGCAGCTGCCTTGTGGGCAACCCCCTCTTACCCCGGCTTCGACGCGAACTTCTCCCAGCGTGGCGCTGATCTTTCGGTCTTCCAGTGCCGTTTTTACCCACTTGACCAAATGAACTGGTGTTCTCTTGGCCTGGAGGGCTTGACAGATAGTTTTCGTTTTAGCCTTATCGAAAGCTCCTTCTACGTCAAAGAAGAGAGCTAGCGCCATTTCTTTGTTTTCTATTGCCTTTTCAGCCCTTCTAACTACAGAATGGAGAGCCGTTTCAGTCGACTTTCCCCTTCTGTAGGCGTGCTGATTATCATGTAGAGGAGAATCAGTTAGGATCTCTTCCATGATGAACCTGTCAATCATTTTTTCCATTGTCTTCATTAAAAATGAAGTTAGACTTATAGGCCTAAAGGACTTGGGATGGGAATAGTCTCTCTTCCCTGCCTTGGGGATGTAGACGACATCCGCTGCTCTCCAAGCTTGTGGAACGTACCCTAGTGCTATGCTGGCCTCGAATACTCTCTTTAAGTAAGGGAGTAACGTGTCAAGGCCCAGACTCCATCTCTCCACAGAATTTCCTCCAGCTATCTCTTTTGCTGCGTCGGACCTCGATTTTAAATTTCCTTCTGGCTTCCAGATATACATCCCAGAGCTCCTGCCGCCCTTCCCTGAAAGCGTGGCGGTGTGATCTTCTCACGTCTTTTTTAAGACGGTCCAGAGTATCGCTCCACCAAGGCAGCCTCTTGGCGCTCGCTTTCTTAAGTGGGCACGCTTGTTCATAGGAGTCGACGATTATACTGTTTAGTTTTACCACCTCAATTTCTAGTTCTTGTTTTGATGAAATAGCCTGCCCTAAAGTTCCCATGGACATTACCAGACTTTCCCTAAATTTGTTCCAGTCTGTTGCCCTCGGAATTCTTTTCAGTGGCTTCTCCATCTTATCCGATTTAATTTCGAATCGGATCATTCTATGATCGGACATAGTTATGTTCCTACTTACCCTCCTCCTGGCTCTAGTAAGAATGGAATTGATCCTCTGATTCATTTTCTAATCTGGAACTGTTTATTACGATTAAGACACGGATTTAGCTCGAATGATTCTTGTCTTGAAAATTTTACCAAATTTTTTTCGGACCCTCTAAGGGTGCGGGTGGGGGATTATACTCAGCCGTCTCTGCACAATCGGCCCTGAAAACGCATTCATTAACTTTGCTGATATAAGTCTACTTGACAAGTTTGAAATTTTCTCTCGGCCTGCCTACGCCAATGGCTATAGGCAACGACAACTTGAGCACAACAGAAAGAGTTAATGAACTTAAACGTTTAATGGGGGATGTTCAAATACAAGGGCAAATGGCAATAAAACTTAAAATGTTTAATCAAATGCCACGCTCGCCATATATTGACCGATAAGAGGAACAAAACTAAAAAATAATCTGTCTGGGAGGAGATAATTGATGGATGTTGGTATTGTACTTTGAGTTAATTCAAATATATTTAATTTTATTTATTTGTTCGGTGTAATTCGTGCCCTATATAGATAAGAAAGTTGTAGAGTGGTTACTTGATACGTAGCAGCGTGTGTACTTGATACACAATTTTCGATTTTTCGTATAAGACCTCTATAGTTGGCAATTTAACAAATTTGGTTAATTAAACTGCATGTGACTTTACCTATGCACAAAGTTCTGTTAAGCCTCTTAGCGACGTTGCCGAATTCCACAAAGCGGCGTTGTGTAATAAAGACCATGGAGTTCTAATCTTATATACCCGAATAACAAAATTCTGACTTTTTGTAAGCAAGTTTGACTTTTTTAAGTTGCGGTTTGGTTTCTTGATGAGGTAAGGGGTCGAGGTGTGAGTTTAGTATTCATCATGTCTTGAGAACAGATTATCACGGGAGCGCCGAAAGAAAGGCGAAGAATTCGGGGTAATAGGATGCGGATATTTATCTCTAAAGTACCTACCTATATTATGTAAAGAGGGAGAGCGAAGTTGTTAAATTCTTCTCAATATTTCTGTTACCAAGAAATATTTTTTTAAATATTTTATTTCACGTTTTTGAGCATTGTCATAATTTGATATTCGTTAATAACTCTCTATATGATAACTATATTTTTGGCACGAATTATTTTTATAATTTTTTCTCCTATAAGTAATCACAGTTTAATAGGTAAAGCAATTCTGAGAAACGCGTCACGCGTGTTAGTCTTGGACACGCTATTCCATTTTAGAAATTAGAGAGTTACCATGCATTTACAAGCAATCCAACAACGAGAGCAAAATATCGTCATATAAAGCAGTTTCGTAAAGGTTATGCTTTAAGCAGCCAACCGCCGCCGCCGGTATTATCCAATTAAAAGAAATCTAGCAAAAATAATGTGTACCAATTGCTTTTAGAATTTATATTATATTTATAACATATCGTTCGAAACAACATAGCTTAAGGCTCTATTAGGTTTATAGTTTATGGGACATTGTAAATTACGATACTAAGTATTGGCCACTTGCTGAAACCAGATGCATGGAAGACCACTGTAGCTGGAAAAATTAAGCACTCAGTCTACCACTCTTCGTCAGGAGGCCAAACTTGCTGGGAGATGTCTAAACTATAGGTACTAGGTATGAAGCATAATTGGTTATGATCTTGCCTTTGTTCAGGGCAAGAAGGCAAAGGCCCCATGAAAGTTTGTCTTTCTAGCTAAAGATTTTAATATAGATTTTAGAGGTAATAACAACAAGCTGCTGCTGACTTCACTTCATTGTGTGTTCATCTATTTTAGATTCTATACGGGTATGTGGGATCTCTCAAAGTTAAACTCTCGACTCCTTCAGATCAGAGCTATTGGACATTCATATTTCAGACCAACAACGATGGGCCTTTTAAGACTGTTGTCATTTCTCTTCCTGCAACATTTCCATTAATAATATTAGTCGAAGTGCGCTTACGCCTTTTAAGATGAAAATATCGGGTGAAAAGTCATTGATGCAAAGTATTGCGGAAAAGTCTCGCAAACATCTGGAAATTTCGATATGAAAAGTAATAGAATCTTTCTCAATAAAACAGTTTGAAACTACTGCACTTCTCGTCTATCTATTTAGTTAATTTTTAAATCGCCAATTCCCGAGGGACTGCATGGAAAATAATTTTCAAAAGATGTCAATAATTATTAAACAGAAATTTGAGCGACTAAAAAATAGTGATGCCGTCGAGACGAGAGATTCTCGTCTCTCGTGTCGTCTCGTCTCGTCTCGACGAGACGGGAGAGGTATTTTCTCTCGAATGAAACCTCGAGACGAGACGAGAGAAACATGCTCTCTCGTCGAGAATTTCTCGTTTTTCTCTCCATCTCTCGAGCAAAAAATTGGCGTAATAATAAAAAAAAAAAAAAAAACATCTTTATGATTTTTTCATACATAAGTAATTTGGTGATACCCATTGTATTAAATTGGGAGTTAGCATATACACATTTTCCACACTTATGGTCGGTTACCCAATGTCGAGTTAACTCTTAACTCGCGAGTTACCCTCGATTTGTCTATAGAAAACCCGCGGGTCAAACCTAACTCGTTATTGATGAACCGGCCCTTAGGGTTTTTAAGGGTGAAAAAGGGTGGGGGTCACTGAAAAAATACAAATGGGATATTGTGATACCTTATTTGGAAGGTGTTATCGAATACCTTATGATGCCAAAATATTAGATTCATATGGATCTAAGATCTATAATAGGGCAAGATCTTATAGGATAGGATAAAATAAGATAGGAAATGTGCAAGTTGTTTTTTTTTTTAATTTTAAACCATTTTGATTCTGTAGAATCTCAACAATGTAAATGTTTAAAACGTTGCCATTTTGTTTGAAATAATAATAAGAATAAGAACAAAATATTCTGGAATCTTACTTACTCGATAAGACCTTAAAAATAAAGTATCGCCTTCGCATTAAGAAAATAAAAGATTTTTTTTCAATTTCATCAGTAAAAAAATCGTTTATGTAGTAATATGCCCTTTCTCCAAAATTTTAATTTTGGAAAAATTTCCAACAACTTTTCTTTTACCTTTTTTATATTCTCTTTATTTAGATATTATTGTAACCTGTATAAATTCTAATTTATGATCGCGCTAATAAAAATAGTATTCTATTCTTTAATGCTCTTGTCCTAACAACCGTGAGGTGTAAAGAAGGCGGTTTTTAGAAATAAGAACAACAATAGAGATCTTGCCAATTTGCTGTAATATAAAAATTGTAATTAAATTTAAATTCTAATATATGTATTTTCAAAATGAGTTCAAATTTAAATCGAAATTCTTAACTCTATGGACATTTTTTTAAAATCTTGAAAGTCGTTGTGCTGAAGGTCATGCACAATTTAGGGCTGTTTACGTCTTGCCAGACGAATAACTGGATATAGTTGGGCAGGTATAAAAATGTTACCTGCACTGGACAATGCTGTAGAAAGGCACTGTGGGCAGAATCTCCTTCATTTTGCCCATAAAATGACTCAAAAAAGTATAATGAGATATCTTCTATATTTGAAGTTTTAGCTACAGCATATTAAAGCATTGTAGCAATAATGGGATTTTTATTTTATCCACTACATCCATTTGAAAATAGAGCAACGGATTTAATATGTTTTTTAGAGTCGTAAATTTGAAGAGCCTTATAAACACAGGAACTTACGTCAGATGCCCCTCTTTTGCTCTCTAGTTCATTCCAAAGGAAATGGTGACATTCCTTTGAAGCAATATCGTATACCGTGAAATTGTAATTAGCAAGGCGTCTTTTATAAAACAACGCACTTTCCCTTTTTATTTTTTTCGCCGCAATGCTTTTCATACCTGTCCTTTAGTTTTTCTCACATCTTCCTCACCTTGTCTGTAGGACATACACAGCGAGCACTGGTCTTTCTTTGGCCGGTGAAATGAAAAAATTTTATGATCTAAACACCTTGCGGTATTGGTCAATTGAAGGCTTATCGTCAGTAGGATTTAAGGCCGTTTTACATGCTGCAAGACAACCCGCAATTCTCTTGCAGCAAGACGTTGCAAGAGCAAGACGATAGTTGCAACGTTTCTTGCACTTTGGTTTTACATGTCGCAATTCTCTTGCAATTGCGACATGCTACCAACCTTTGAAATCAACACACATATTGTGGCAGCAATTTTTTTTCTTTTCATGAATTTATTTTTCGAAATTTGATTCATTTTATTTATACATAAAAAGTAACAATCAAATATCAAATAAGCAAACATCCATCAACTGTCAAGCGTGTCTGGTGACTTTATCGGGTCTTGGTGAGACCGATATTACTAGAATTTCACTCAGACTTGCACTTGCACTTGCACTTGCAGATATATCCAGCAGAAGCGATAAGTTGCAAGTGCAAGAGACTTGCGACTCTGGATCAGCTGGGTCTCAACTGCGCATGCCTTCGGGCAATATATTTTGCACAAACTCTTGCAGCATGTAAAACGGCCTTTAGTTCTTCTATAAACATGCCATACATTTTAGAAACAGTTAACTCTGGATGAAGATATTCCTTCCTCGAACTTGATAGACAGTAGTGGGACTCAATTTTTGGAAATCTTTGGATCTGTTTGTGAATTGCCTCTGGAAGTGCTTTGTCTCGCGTAATAATTATTGCATTGACTACCAATTCTTTTTTCTCCTTCCATGATCTCTCCTGAATCTAACTTTTCTAAAGAAACTCTCATTGTCCATTCAGAGATGCCCAAAGTGTGCAAAAGAAGAGCCTTACGAACTGGCGTAACTTACTTAGATACGACATCCGCTGCAAAATTTTATGTATATTTTATAATTTCACAAAGTGGCGTAACTTGGCTTAAGCTCCTTCGTGAAATTTAATTTCTTAGCAAAATGAGATAAGTCAATTATTATTTTGCTATAACTCTAAAGCTATTAAGAACTGGCTTACGCCACTTCGTGGTATTGTAGAGCAACCTTTTTTAGGTACTAAAATTGACCTAACTCAATTTTCGTATTTTCTGAGATACGCCACTTCGTGTTATTGGCGACGAAATATGTGTTATTGAAAATGTCCCGCACACTTACTTACCTTTGTCTTACCTATTTCTACAAAAAAAAATTAATAAAACGCCAATCTAAAACATTTATTTTCATTTAAAGGCACAAAAAGGATTATGTTAAAAAACAACCAAGATAAAAAAAAAAAACAAAACCTAGTGTTGGTTGTACAGGGTGATTTTTTATAATGTCCACCCCCTTCAACTTTTTTGTGCCACTGTGTAGAACAAATTTTTGACTGGAAAGCTATATATAGGTAGCGTTTGAGAAGTAGTTTGTGCACAATACATATTTTTCTATACAGGGTGTTACAGATTGCTTAAAAATACGTTGCTTTGAATTAAAAGAATGTTTTTACAGCATTTAAAAAAATAGGGTTACTATAAATTGTACACAATGAACACGTAGAAAGCTACAGCTTAAATAAATCTTTAAATTTTTTATTGTAAAATTTAAAGTATAAAAATAAAGTTAAAAAGAAGCAATTAAAAAAATCTATTATTTAAATAATTTTAAATACATTTTCTCTTCTTTTTAAAGGTCTATCGGCCAGAATAGAATGTGTCAATAAACTGATTTTTCATACCAAGAAACCCCCGTAGGCCAATTTTCAAGGTAATACGCCAAGAAATGCATAAAATATTAAACAAAAATGATTTTTAAAATTAACACCCTCTGGATAAAGAACGGACCTATGTTAATATATACTTTTAATTCATAAAATAACTCAAGGAATAACCCCCTTTAACCCAGTATATTTTATTACGTTTTATACTTTTTTAAATTGAATATTTAGTATTTACGAGAGGGTCGAGACGAGACGAGAGAAGGGTTCTCTCGAGCGAGAGAAAGCGTTCTCTCGCCGAGACGAGAGACATATTTTCTCTCGGCTGACGAGACGAGACGAGAGAAGGCCTATTCTCGTTTCGTCTCGTCTGACGGCAACACTACCAAAAACATTTGAACCCCGCTCTTTATTGAGAAATTGAAAATTTTCTATCACGTTTGGTTAATTTTTAACTAGCTATTATCCAGGATTCTGATGCAAAAAGTATAGTTTTCAAAATATATGTATATTTATATTATACCCGTATTTCAAAAATTGAATTAACTGTTTATAAATTACAAGATTTATAGAATCATTCTTTCTTTATTGAACAGTGAAAACTGTACGTTCGTATCCTAATTCGTTATTTTTAAATCGCGATTATCTGAGGGTCAAATCCAATTCAAATCAAATTAATATATTACATACACAATGGTATTTACACATGTTAGAAAAATGTCTCATATTCTAATAAAATCATAACACTAAAATTTAATACTGCAATAACAGACACATACTGTATACTAAACAATACCAAAACACTAAGTAATAAGATTGTCAATATAAAATAACAAAATAACACTACAGGATAAAATACTATGCAGTAAAACACAATATTAAAAACCTATGCTAAAATCAAAAGGTAATACGTAAAAGTCACAAGCTGACAAAAACCTCTTAACATTCATTCTGAGTTCATTGAGTGGCAGTACCCTCATGCGAGCTGGTATTTTGTTAAAAAGGTGCATTGCAAGACACCCCGGTCCGTCCCTGCACCTCTTCAGCCGGATAGCTTGGTATAAGAACACGTTTGTGTCTGGTATTGTAGGGAATAGTAGGGATGCTGCCTCTCATGCCCATGTTGTGCCTCACATACACAAGATTCTCGTATATAAACAGGGAGTGAAGTATCATTATATTAAGACTGATGAATGCATTTCTGCAATCTTCCCTATACGATAGACCTGCAATTTTCCTAACAGATCTTCGCTGTAGGCGAAAGACATCTTTGGCACCAGCAGCGCTATGCCCCCAAGCTATAACAGCATATGAGATGTGAGCATGGCACAACGAAAAATAAGCCTGCCTTAATATATCAGAGGAAACAAAGTTTGACAAGCCCCGGAGCAGGAAGATGTTAGATCCTTGCTTTCTCATACACGCTTCTGTGTGTACATCCCAGCGCAGTTGTGTGTCAAGATGTTAACACTAGTCGTGGCCCGCTTCTGATAAGGGAGCTCCCGAGCCGCGGAAACCAGGGAGTGTATTTTTGTTGTGTTGAGAAAGAGTTGATTTGATGCGAACCATTTTTTGGACCTCGACAGCGCCTGTTCCGAGCCTTACAGAGCTTCCTACAACTCGTTTTTATGGCAGCAGATTGTGGTGTCGTCAGCAAAAAGAGTAAATTGTGCCTGTGAGTCAGTCTGTGGTAGATCATTGATGTAGATTGGGAACAGTAAGGGCCCCAGAACAGAACCCTGTGGCACCCCGACATCGATATCTCCCCTATCTGACGATACCCCAGCCACGCATACCACTTGGTATCTCTCCGACAGATAGCTGGTTATCATACCAATGCTAGAGTCATTAAAGTTATAATTTCTCAGCTTGCCCAGAAGAATTCCGTGGTCGAGACAGTCGGGTCACAGAAACGGGCCGAGGGTTTGTTCATGGAATGAGTCATTAAAAGCATCAGTTATATGATCAAGAATCATCCCAAATTTCCTATCCGCAGCAAGACTCCCGCAGTCCAGAAACCTTCAAGATAAAGCCCCGACAGAAGCAAAAAAATTTTGCTTACCAATTTGAGTCACAGGTCTACAAACCACTCTTTCCATCTCCACTCGTTCTCTATGGCGAGCTCAACCAGTTGTCCCATATGATCCCAGAACCCCGTATCATGAATGCAAGTGGCAATGTGATCTTCAATGAAATTCAAGAAGGCGTTGCCCAGACAAGCACTCCGCCTCATGGGCCCATGGACCAGCTAAACAAAGCCGTACGAGTCCAGCAGGCATGTCAAGCCAACGCACTCTCGACTACCAGTGTTAAAATGTACGTTGAAATCCCTAGCGATTATTACTTTGTTATTCTGGCTGATCAAGCTCAATGACCCCTCCATCACCTCCAGAAAGACGCCAAGCCAAGGCTGCCCATAGGTGGTCTATATAAAGAAATTACATACACTCTAAAATCAATCAAGTGGACGCAACAGATCTCTAGTGAATTCTCTATACTTAGAGATCCAATTTGTGGAATTACCTCATAGTTGGTGTTACGCTTCAACAAAATGGCAGATCCACCACCACCCCTACTACATGTCCTGCAAAAGGACTACACTGGTTCAATGTCCAGTATCCGCAATGATGCAAATTCCTGTTCCGACGACCAGTGCTCTGTGAGACACAAAACATTAACATTCTTGTCAACCAAATAAGCATCCAATTTGTTAATCTTATTAATAACTGAACACGTTTTAATGTGAAAGAGTTTTATTTGTCCATTCTTCTTTGGAGAGTTCACGATATCAGGTGAGTAGGGGGGCTCTGGAGGTTCTATGCATTATGATTGCCTTCCTTTCAAATGGTACTACCTTCCTTAAATGATCCCTTGACTGCATCTTTTTTTGTTTTCATTTTGAAGCAGCAACTTCCCTGATCGAGTCCCTCATGCTTCAAAAAGGCAATAATATCTTTCTCCTTTGTGTTTGGGTCGAGATTTGACAGAAATATACAGGATAAGTTGACATTTCCCTGAGATTCAACAATCCTAAGGTTTGAGGTGTTTTTGATCGAGCCTCTAATAGACATCGGGCGAATTCCTGCTCTCTGTCTGTCTCAATCTTCGGGATTTTACTTTGACCCATCTCTCATCAGTAATGAATGGTTTCAGCAACACAAACACTGTCTTTGTGAGGTTTTGTTCATCTGTTTTGCAGTCGATATTACTGAGTTTTCGATATCGATCTGTTCCCCATTACTATCGCAGCTGTGGATTTTTCAGCCTTCTGGATTTTCAACATTTACGATTGGCAACATATAACGATGATGTTTTAGTCGAGTACCATCTGGCGGCATCTTCATGGAACTTGTTTGCGCCTACTCTGTGGTTTGATCTCGCTGAACACAATCCTTTTTATTGGAATGCTTGGAATGGGGGTTTTGCATTACATGCATTTTTTCTGATTTTCTCAGCTTCTCAGTAAGTTGACTTTTTCTTTCAGAAGAGATACATTATCAAGAAGTAACTTCTTATTTTTCCCATCAGCTTCTTCAATCAGCCTGCGCAGAAGGGCGATTTCTAGGTCCTTTTCTTTCGACGAAACCGGTATGGGCAGCGTTGTTGTTGATATACGCCGTTCTACTTCATGTACACAAAATGAATTTTGCTTGCCAGCTACCTGGTTAAGACATGATGAGTGGAAAATCTCTTTGCACTTCACTAATCTTTCGACTTTTTTCTTGCAATGAAAACACCTTTCCGCGCCCATCAATTTTACCTGGTGACGTTTCACTTTCCGCCATCTATGAAATTCTATGAATTTCAAAATATGTTAAATTTTATTAAACGCCAATTCTAGCGACCATAAAACATTTGAAACCCGATGTATTTATTTCAAATATTCAGGATTATTAGAGCTGTTCTTTCACTATTGATCAGTGAAAACAGCACTTTTCGATCATCATTCATTAATTTTTAAATCGGAATTATCCGAGGGAAGTAGGGGCAAGTTTAGGAAGCCGAATAACATAAGTGCTTTGAAGCTTTGAAGTTTTTAAGAGGTGAACAAAGTATGATGAAAAATACAGGAAGAATTCGGTAATAATACTTAAACAATATTTCAAACATTTATTACCTTTCAATAATACCTAAGTTTGAAAGAACCAGTTATGAGGGCAACCTTTTGCAAAAGGCTTCTGAATGTTAAAGGTAATAAAGGCTAATGAGCGCACCTGCCATAATAGACAGGATTGGCAAGGGAAGTGTGTCTCGGTCTAAAATATTCCGAAAGGGGGTAAATAAATATTATTTTCTTTGGTTAGGGTTAGTTTTTACTTTGGGATTAAACAGCAGATCAAAATATACAAAAGAAATATAACGTTTGGCGGTTATTCATCTTGAAGGATCTTTCTTTATGTCCTTAATAATGATTGATCTCCTACGTAATAGCCGACTTGCAATAGCTCTCTAACGTATACGCCATTCAATTTAAGTAATACCTACACATTTTTTAACTTTTACTTTCATTTTGATGGTTTAGTGATTTTCTTATCTCATTCATCTATATCGCGGTTAGAAATTATTTTTTCGCGAATTTATTTTACAGCACCAGTGACCATTGCGGTTTTTCGTAATTTTTTGAAATTTGTTTTAATATTATAGTAAATTACTATTACTTACGATACGTATTAAGTAAAAAAATGATCATGATTTTGAGAAATTTAATTTAACGATAGAATAGATATTTAATGGTTTGCTAAGGTTTGGCAATATATATATTTTTTATTACGCATGCATCATAATCAACGATTATCGCACGCTGCAGCGTGCTTAAAATAATGTTTATGATGCACCTACTTTTTTAAAGGTTGCTATAGACACATTTGATCATGTCAAATGTGACAGATTAATATATTCGTCAATATATCCCTTAAGTTTAATATTTAAAACATTTTTTAGATTATGATGCATTCGTAATAAAAAATAGCGTATGATATACGTGTATAAGAGGCCTTTAAAGCCCTTGCGACTTACAAAACACTCCGCTGCGCGTCGTGTTTTGAAATATGTCGCGCGTGTTTTAAAGGCCCTCTTATACACTTATATCATAATATACTATTATGTTTGCTGAATTATTTATATATTACTATTCAGGATTCAGTTTAATAATAATAAGAAAAATACAATTGTTCCGATCGTCATCTCAGCCACGGGAATTGTGCCAAAGGAGCTTCACAGGAGCTTGGAAACGTTGGGAATGCAAAGAAACATCCTCTTCCTGATGCAGAAAGCTGTTGTTCTGAACACCACCAGAATCGTGAGAAGATTTTTGAGTCAACAATAGATGGGAGGGCTTGGTGATAACCCGTATCCCACCTGAAAAACCAGGAAACACCTGAGAAAACGGAAAGGAAAAAAAAATAAATAATAATAATAATAATAATATTATTAATAATAGTTTATTAACGGCACGTACAATAATTGCATTTTTACTTAAATATATTCATAACAATCATAACAAAGAAGAGAAAAAAATATTATAGAATAAAACATACAGTTCAACACAAAAATGCAATCACAAGATGTAACGCAAGACATGTGGTTGCCAAAAGAATCATTAATAATACCACAAACAATTTGCGTAGCTGTATTGTTTGTGATAATACTAAGTTAGACAAGACATAATAGCTAAAATTCTTGTTTACTTTTTCTGGTTTTGCTGACCCCTTCCGCGAAAATGATGTCTCCCACGACTAACTCCATCAGCATGATAGATGTAAATGGCTTCAAAGTTACCTCCACAGGCCATAATTCACTCTTCATAACCTTGTCCTGTATATCCGGGGAAACACCAATTTCAAATGAAGCCATATGATCATGCCTCGTGATAAGTTTCTCCAGGCTTAAAGGTGCCACTCCATTCGCCTCCAGGTGCAGCCTAACCATCTCCACGCTGCAGTCAGGGTTGAGATTCCCGACATAAATCCATTTCCTCTCCGGAGCAGCAGACAGGGCTCTAATACAGTTTGTGATTCTTGCCACAGTGGATATAGGATTCCTAACACTAGTAAATGGTGGATGTTGTTTGTTTTTTGCTAGACCTTGGGGAGGAGTTTTTTCCCTGGTCTGCAAAGCCTCATTCTTGACACTGGGAGCACTGCCAACATGGTCCTTGTTTGTTAACACTGAAGAGCAGCCATAAATTAAACTAACTCTTTGTTTGCTTCATTTATAGCATCAGTTGTCCTATTAAGCTTTTCAGAGATTGGTTCTGTCTGGTCTTTCAGTTGAGCTGCTATAGCATCAGTCAGCGCCTTCTCATTAGGAAGAGGATCCACCGCTTGCAATGGGTTAGCTGGAGCATCATTTATTACCGATTTTCCAAGTTTTATTTCGGATCCAAGATCCAAAACTTTCCTTCTTAGCTTAGGCAACATAGAAAAGCATTCCAAGCAGTCGGAGCAAAAATGACGCAAACATCTTTCTTTCATTATGAGAACCCTTATCTCAGAACTTCTCACCCCTGAGCAGTTCTTACATATTATTTGGCGACATATATTACAAGGGAATCCAAATATCTCATGTTTTTCTTTCTTCTGAATGCATGCATTGTTGCATTTGAGGTTAGTTATAAACACTTTGAAAAATAAGGGTAAATGGACACACTCACATACAAACCAAAGACTGATCAGGTAGAAGGTGTAATATTGAATTAAAACTGGTCGGCTCTTAGAAAAATAACAAAAATTACAGCAACCAAAATGTAAACAACACAAGATAACCTAACCTAAATACGATTGCCTACCAGTGACACGGTATAGATTTTTTTTACATATTATTATAAAAAAGAAGACAACGCTATCAGCATTGTATTTTCTGGTTCCACGTGTATAATAAGTGCCCTGCCTTCGGACGCGGTTGGGTGTTTGCAGGGCGACGTGCTGTAAAATATGGGTTTAGGACATAAGCTTGATTGCAACACTCTTCTTACGAAGCTTAACCCTTTAGGGTTTAAGAGAACCTAATAAACTTTTTCCACTCTGAATGTAAACAGAATATATCAACTAATAGGTACTCGGGAGTACCTATTATGAGTTTCTTAATACTCAACAACAATTTTCATTTTCTAAAGCATAACGTGCATTTCAGCAATTTATGGAGACAATTTTTTTATCCTATCCTAATTTACCTAAAAGAAGTGTACGTCATTAAGTTCGGTAAATGCCATCGAAAATGATAGTGTAAAAATTTTTACCGGCCTTCGCTTCATCAACATTTAATGACGTCATCGGCGAATAAACGCGCACACATGTTATAGTCTCGTAAATAAAGGCGGGCCAGTAGTTGAATATAAATGAGATATTAAATTCGGCAAACCTAAAAATTGCTAATTAAGCTAACCTTGAGAATATCCCAAGTTTTTTGTTCCTTATTTCTCGCGCTTCTTTTCTTACAGACTTTGTAATTAATTCGCCGTTTTTGCGCATTAAATCTATTTTCGTATGCGAATCGCCAAAACACGTTCGTCTTTTTCGTTTTGCTCAATCAAAATTTGTTGTCGACTGTATGTAAATTGGAAACTAAAACACTCTGTTAAATCTGTTTGTATAATATTCATCAAATTTTAAAGGAAGATTCCTTGGCGAAAAAATGCCGAAACATTTCCTATTGTTCAATGAAAACCTCACTTTCTTGTCATAATTGGTTAATTTTTAAATTGGAATTATCCGAGTGTAGGTGAAAAAAAATATGTCACTTTTTAGTAAAGGTCAACTTCAGCAGCCATCAAACATTTGAAACCCGCTATACTTATTTCAAATTTTTATAATTTATAGAGTTGTTCCTTTACAATAATCGATCAGTGAAACCTGCGTTTAGGTATCATAAGTAGCTAATTTTAAATCGGAATTATCTGGATGGAATGGTTGCCAAAATATGTCAACTTTTAAAGGCCAATTTCAGAAATTACAAAACATTTGAAACCCGGTATATTCATTTCAAATTTTTATAATTTATAGAACTGCTTGGCTCAGTCTGTGACTGCTGCAAGTTAATTTTTGGTAAAAAAATGTGCAGGGTTAAGTAGGTACATCAGAGGCTCAAAAATTAGCATTGGTTGAGAGGCGTTTACTTTTCTACTGCTGTGACTGTAAACAAAGCTTCAGAGATCAGTGCTATGAGGAAATACTGGAAAAACTACACACTGACAACAAAAAGTTACAGGAACAAATAACTTTCATGGAAACTGCTCATGAGGATGGTACAACCAACATTGAGATGCGAATCCGGGAACTACAGTCCGTAAATGAAGCAAAAGATGAGGCAGCTTTGAAAGTGAGGAGGAATACTCTGGATTTTGAGGACGAGGTGTTCTTAGCGTATCAAACAAACCAACAAAAAATAACAGAACAACTTGACATAATTACATATCTGGAGGGGGAATTGCAGGGTACTACACAACAACTAGGACTTGAAAGGAAGGAAAAACATGAAATAACCCAAAAAAGCAAGAAATATGAATTAGAATTGCTAAAATACAAAAATAATATCAAATTAAGAATAAAGAGCACAAGCAAGGAAATTAATATCACAAATGAGGCTGACATAGTCACTGGAAAAGGTAATTCTAAAAAAATACTTAGAAGAAAACTAAAAGAGGAAGAAAATAAATTTAAAAAGCATAAAAGGGAATCAGAAGAAAATTTCAACAAAGAACTAACAACTCTAAGACAACAAAATGAACATACACTTAGAGAGTTACAATTACAAACTGCACAGATAAACATGTATGAAAGAGAAATAGAAGAGTCAGAGCCAGGAGAACTTAATAGGAAAAATAAAAGCAATTGAAAAATACTTAGAAAATAGTGATACTATTGTTAAGAGTCTTCAAGACCTATTAAAGGTAGAAAGGTGTACTATTCCAAACAAGGAGATAAGAACATGTTCAACTCGAACACAAACTATTTCTACAGCTAAAAACCATTAGCCTGCTTAGGACATAACACTTTAAATTCCACAGAGCGGTCAGTTACAGTGAAAAGATGCTGTCGATCAATACCTGCTCCTTCAAATCCCCGACGCTTATTAATCATAGGATTCATTCATTCAGTGTTAGAAATATTCCAAAGCTTTTAAAGCATCACAGCAAGACAGTAATTGACAATCAACTGCCAATATTCCATAAAACCACTCACCCTGGGGGACATGGATAAAAAGGGTTGCATTTTTAGTAAATGCTTCTCAATGGAAGATCATGTAGTAATTTTTATAGATTCGCGCAGTGCTGATGAGCAAGTAGCCCTAGATAGTCTCTCTATACAAGGAATTTTGGATTTGTACAAAAATACCAACTTAATGATTATTGGAGAATCTCAAATAATGACGCCATATAGACAGAAACAACATATATGTAAATACAACCTTTCGATTAAGAAACTTATACATGATGCGAAAAGTGAAGCGGTTAATATATCTCCGGATCGATATATGCCAGAATTGTCGGTACCAAATCATCAGTCACTTTACACTATGAAGAAAAATCTTGTAAGCCTCTTGAGTAAAGAACATCTCAATTACTCTAAAAAAGTGCCTGAAGATGAGCCCAGAACCAAATTATCTTTTGAAGAGCGACTACATAAAATTCTAGGAAGAACAGAAGTTGATTGGTATCCTGGAATTTCAACTTTCCCAAAAGCTTAAGCCTTAAGAGGATTGTCACTGTCGTTTGTAAATCTAGTCAGCCCGATGACATCTCATGTGAAGCAAAATTTTCGAGAGCGGAATCTGGAAGAAATGGACATAAGATATGCTCCCACACCTCCCATAGCATAGTATCAGGAGAAATGAGTCAGTGAATGGAGTAAGGATTGTTAACCTAAATGCCAGGAGCATACGATTTAAGTCTTCAGAACTAGAACTCTTCTTACATTCTAAGGCATACCCTGAAATTATGTGCATTACAGAAACTTGGTTGACCAACTTGGAAGCTACATGTTTTAAACTTATTAATTATGAACGTACTTCTGCAGAGACTTCTCGCGCGCTGGTGGTATGGCTATTCTTGTTAGGTCTGACTTTGGCACCCATAAACAACTTACAAATGAGGGCTTTGCTTTGTCAAATCATTTTGAGTGTGCCGCAGCTATGATAAAAGCTATGAACAATGTAAAAACTTTAGTTTGCGGTCTGTATCGTTCACCTAGTTCTAATTTTTTTTACTTTTAGTACATATCTCGATAAATTGCTAAAGTTTCTGTGTACACGTTATGTTTTCAGTTTTTTTGTGGTGATTTTAATTCTAGATCTAGGGAGGTATTGAATGCTGTAAATGCATTTAACTCATATGGTCTTGAGCAAGGCTTTTTTGAGCCTTCTAGAATTCAGGGTTCATCCTGCACCTTAATTAATAATGTATTTACGAATACTACCCTGCTGTCGACCAATACATTGGATTTAACTTTTACCGACCACCGAGCACAGATCTTAAGTTTTGACTTAGACCATGCGTATGTTGGTCCAGTCGATTTTTGTACTGCGAGTTCTAGATCTTTCTCTCAGGAAAACATTAATTATTTTAACCTCCAACTGTCTAAAGAAAATTATTGGATATCTGCTCTGGAGACATTGAACTTGGAGGATAAATTTACATATTTTTTTGATACATTTTACGGTCTTTTAACATGTGTTTTCCCAATGTTACTAAACGCAGATCCACTGAAAGAGTGTTCACTCCGTGGATAACGCCCTCAATTATTAATGAAGGTAAACAATTAAGACTTCTTCATAGCCAACTGAAATCTCTGAATACCCTTGAAATATAAAAGAAGATTGAATGCTCACATGGAGAATGTTGCCACTGCAAAGAAAACTTTTAATTCACAAAAAATACTGACTTCTTCAAATATCATGCGAACCTCATTGGATATCATTAATTCATCTACAAATTTCATGAAGTGCAAGTCAAAATCTGTTCCTGATGTAATTACTGCCGACGGCAAAAATATTACTGGAAGTCTTCACATTGCAAACACCTTTAATTGCTTTTTTAGAGACTCAGTAGCTGGAGTGATTGGCAATTTTCATGCGCCTGCAAGTGCAAATATGCCTGCCAACAGAATAGTTCAATCTATTTTCTTATCTCCTCTTACTGAAAGTGAAACCCTTGAGATTATTAAATCTGTCTCAAAAAAGAAATCCTTTGGCGCCGATGAGGTTTCCTGTACCCTATTGTGCGAGTGTGCTGTTAGTATTCTTTCTGTTTTGACCTATCTCCTCAATATATCCTTTCAACTCGGATATTTTTCAAAAAAGCTTAAAGCAGCCATTGTGATACCATTACACAAGAAGGGTGGAACTCCGCTGGTTGACAACTACAGGACCATCGCACTGTTATGTGTAATTTCAAAGATCTTCGAAAAATCTTTCAAGGGGAGACTTGTCTCTTTTTTGGATGCATTTAACATCCATTCATGCCATCAGTTCATGTTCAAAGCTGGACTGGACAACGGATGCCATAATCTCCCTTTATACTAAAATAATTTTGATTCCAAGTTAAAATCTGTGGGCATTTTTTTCGATTTTACTAAGGCGTTTGATACCATTGACTACACCATACTTCTAAATAAAGTTTTTCACTATAGAATAAGAGGCCCAGCTTACAGGTGGCTGGAATCATATTTGTCAGCTAGGACCCAGGCTGTCAGACCGAAGGTTGAAGATCGGGTAGTGGTGTCTAATTGGGTGGATGTTGTAACTGGTGTTCCACAGGGGAGTGTTCTTGAACCAATTCTCTTTTTGTTGTTCATTAACGACTTGCCTCTCTTGGTTGATGACAGCTATATTATTCTTTTTGCTGATGATACGTCTGCTGTTGTCACAGAACGTGACTATGAAACTCTTCACTTGCAGGGCAGCAAATGAATAGCTGAAATTGCAGACTGGTGCCAGAAGAATGGTATTTGTTTGAATGGCTTAAAGACCAATTTTATTGTATTTACTCCAGTACGACCAGTTCAGGATAGAAGCCTACTGCTAAGAGAGGGATCAACTAACTTAATTCAGCAGGACTCCTCCAAATTTTTGGCAATTATACTTGATAGACATCTGTCTTGGGGTGGTCAGGTGGAGTCAGTGTGCAGTAAATTGTCTCGTGGGAACTATGCCATTCTCCAGCTCCGAGATTTTGTGGATGCTTTTACACTTAAATCCTTTTACTATGGAGCAGTACATTCTACTCTGGCCTACGGCTTGTCCGCCTGGGGCAACTCTTGCACTATACAAAGGGTTTGTTAGGTCAGAAACGCATTATCCGCGCTATGTTTAGACTTCCTTTCAGGGAATCACGTCGTGAATCCTTTAAGAATGAAAAAATTCCAACTATCATAAATATTTATATTCTGCAATATGCATGTCAAATATTTAAGAATTGTAGTAACTATCCAAATTTGGCGACATTAATTACTACAGAACTCGTAGCGCGGATAAATTGTATATTCCTTTGGCTCGATTGTCTCAGGTGCGAGATGGTCCTATAATTACCTCACCTGCCAGAAGGTGTTAAGGGTGCTACAACACTTCCAGTTTTTAGAAGGGTTCTTAAGATTCTGCTAGCTTACTATCCATTCTATAATTTGACTGAGTGTTTGAATTGTAACTTTAACTAGGTTTTAGTTTATTCTATATATTTTTTAAGTAGTATTATTGCAGTATTATTGTAGTCCATTTTAATTGACAATTCCGATACATTGTAACATTTCACAAGAAGGGGCAGATAAGAATGCGACAACTACAGAGCATAGCAGTACAAAGCTGGCTCTAGTATACGGCAAAATACTTACTAAGAAAATCGAAAATGAATACAGCGACTTAGAAGCGGAAGAACAAGCCGGCTGCAGACCGGGAAGATCTACAGTGGACCACCTCTTCTCTCTCACCCAAACGATAGAAAAGAAAACAGCATTTCAGCAGGAAATACACCTACTATAGGTGGACCTAAAAAAAGGCATACGATAGCATCCCACAAAGCAAAATCTGGGAAGCCCTAGAAAACTTAATTAAAGCCATAAAGAATCTTTATAAGGACAATACAACTAGAATAAAAAGAGCAAAAAGGATATCAAAAGGTTTTAGAGCGGATAAGGGCCTGAAGCAAGGATGCTGCCTCTCACCGACGTGGTTTAAAATATATCTGGAACAAGCTTTGTAAACATGGAAACGAATGTATAAAGATATAGGCATCCCACTAAATAACACAACTTTACATACTTTGAGCTTTGCAGACGATCAAGTAATTTTGGCCCAGGACTACGAAGACCTGAAATATATCACCCGGAAATAAGTTGAAGAATATACCGAATGGGGCCTTGAAATTGAATATATGTGCATAGGCGGACTACAATAAGACCTTATCCTCGAAGGTACATAACAGAGAATAAAACCCTGCAACAAATACAAATACCTGGGAATGTACATTACAAACGACGGTACCACGGATGAAGGAATAAGGGACCGAAACATCCAGAGACGTAGATCCATCAACCTTCTAAACAGTCTACTATGAGACAAAAGCATATCGAAAGCCAATAAACACCGAACATACAATAGTATCATCAAAAGCATAGTCACATACGGCAGTGAGGTGTGGCAATAAAAAACAACGCTCAGAGAACTCGTTAGAGGTAACCGAGATGGACTTTTGGAGACGAGCCGCGGGCAAATCAAGGTCAGGAAGGATCCGAAATGAACGGATTCAAGAAATTATGAATGTCAGACATACACATACACGTGGCGCAACTCAAATATTATGGACACGTCCCGAGGATGGGTGAAGAAAGGCTACCCAAGTAAATCCTTAACTGGACACCACAGGGGAGAAGAAAAAGAAGGCGGCCCAGAAAATGCTGGAGAGAGGGCATCATTACACAAGTTCGAGAAAGAGAATCGGAAGAAGACCTGTGGATGAACAGGGACCAATGGCGACTGGAGATCGGAAGACGTCG
>MU189734.1:0-12370 GCA_016904865.1 Pissodes strobi | reverse complement strand
GACAGAGAAGCGAGGGGCACGGCGCGGCGGCTAGTTCTATAGGGTAGCACAAAAACGTTCGGATGGTTGTTAGTCGTGACATTGCCTCCCTCTTAAACCTGATCGTCCCGATCAGATACTGCATGTCCGTGGTATGCTTTCAGTCTGTCGAGGTGGACAACTTTCAGTTTGCTTCTGGGACTACGCTGAATTCTATACACAACGTCATTAATTCTTTTGATGACTGTATAGGGTCCTTCCCATACTGGCGTTATCTTGGGAGATCTTCCTTTCTTCCTTTGTGGATTATATAACCAGACTTTATCGTTCATCTGAAATCCCATAGAATTGGCTTTGAGATCATATCGTGTCTTCATTCGGTCACTGGCTTTCTCCGTGTTTTCTCTGGCTAATTCATGGATGTATAGTAACTTTTCCTTAAGGGAGTCCGCGTAGTCTTGAATTTCCATATCCTGGTTGTCTGGCGTTCCGAATAATAGGTCGCAGGGTAAGCGGAGTTCTCTTCCAAATAAAACCATGGCTGGTGTTAGTCCTGTCGTGTCATGGACTGCTGATCGATAGGCCATTAAAAATAGTGGTATGTGTTGGTCCCAATCCTTCTGCTGTTCATCTACGACCTTTGACAAATGTTCTTCAATGGTCTTGTTAAACCTCTCAACCATGCCGTCTGATTGTGGATGTAAGGCGGTAGTCCGTGTTTTATGGATGTTGAGTAAATCACAGACTTTCTGGAAAACCTTGGATTCGAAGTTGCGTCCTTGATCTGAGTGCAGCTCTAACGGAACACCAAATCTGCTGAATACATTATTCACAAGGACCTCTGCTGTGGTAACAGCTTCTTGATTGGGGATCGCAAAGACTTCAGGCCATTTACTGAAGTAGTCAATTGCCACTAAAATGTACTTGTTACCATTATTTGTTTCTGGAAAAGGGCCAGCTACGTCAATGGCGATACGTTCAAACGGTAGGCCCACATTATACTGTTTCATTTTGCCCCTAGATCTTGTTTTGGGTCCTTGGCTTGCGGCACAGGTTGCGCACTGCCGACACCACGATTTCACATCCTGGCAGTAGTTGACCCAGTAAAATCTGTCGCGAATCTTGTCAATCGTTTTGTTCACTCCGAGATGAGCACCAGACTTTCCATTATGAACTTCTTCCAGAACTTCCGATATCTTCCTCCTTGGTACCACTAACTGTGTCTTCACTACTTTTCCATCGGCGCTTTCCCAGGCTCGTTTAAGAAGTCCATTTTCCACCACCAGAGAGTCCCACTGAGCCCACAGAGTTTTAAAAGCAAGTCCTTTAGTTGATATCTCGCTCCAGCTTGGTCTTGGTTGATGTTCTTCTTTAGCTGTTAGCAATAGTGCTATTTCACTATCTTCAAGCTGCTCCTTTTTAAGTTGCTCTGTGGTCCACTGCTGATCAACCTCAAATTTCGTTTGCCTAATCGGAGTAATTCCTTCTCGTTGATCTACTCTTTGGCAATGCTTACAATTATCCGCGCATGGTCTTCTGGATAAAGCATCTGCATTATTATGCAATCTCCCTGCTCTGTGCTTAACCTTAAAATTATATTGTTGTAACTTTTCAAGCCACCTGGCTACCTGTCCTTCAGGTTGTTTCATATCCAAGAGCCATTTAAGTGCTGCATGATCAGTCCTTATCAGAAATTCTTGCCCATATAGATATTGATGGAAATGCTCAACAGACCGAACTATTGCCAAAAGCTCTTTTCGGGTTACACAGTAGTTACGTTCAGGTTTCGAAAGTGTTCGACTGTAGTATTCGATAACTCGTTCTTCCCCTGCTTGTACTTGCGATAAAACTGCTCCGATGCCGGTGTTACTTGCATCTGTGTCCAATACAAATTTACCCTTTTGTTCCGGATATCCCAATATTGGACTAGAACATAGAGCCGCTTTTAATTTCCTGAACGCAGAATCGCAGTTGTGATCCCAGTTATAATTAGCTCGTTCTTCAGTGAGCTTATGTAGAGGTGCAGCTATATTTGCAAATCCTTCAACAAATCTTCTATAATAAGTACATAGTCCAAGGAAGCTCCGCAGTTCATGTTTGTCGCGAGGACGAGGCCAGTCCTTGATTGCTGTAATCTTCCGTTGGTCGGTTTGGATTCCCTCTGATGACACGACATGCCCGAGAAATTCAACTTTTTGTTGGAAAAGAAAACATTTCTTTGGATTCAGTAAGAGCTGAGCATTCTTGATTCTAGTAAAAACTTCATGCAAGTTTTGTAGGTGCTCTTCGAAAGTTTTTCCCATTACCATTATATCATCAAGATAGACCAGGCATGTCTTCCAAGTGAGGCCTCGTAGAACAACCTCCATAAGACGCTCAAAAGTAGCGGGGGCATTGCATAATCCGAAGGGCATAACTTTAAACTGATATAAACCACTTCCGGTAGAAAAGGCAGTCTTTTCTTTATCTTGTTCGTCGATGCCTACTTGCCAGTAGCCGCTTTTTAAATCGAGTGTTGAGAACCAATGAGAACCTGCTAGTGTCGTCAACGTGTCATCAATCCTGGGAAGTGGATAGCTGTCTTTCTTGGTGACGTCATTGAGCTTTCTATAGTCCACGCAGAATCTGGTAGTCCCATCTTTTTTGGTGACTAAGACAACAGGAGACGACCATGGGCTCGATGATTCCTCAATAATTCCATCGTCAAGCATCTTGTTGACTAATGTGGTAACCTCTTGCTGCTTCGTCACTGGTAGCCTCCGAGGATGCTGTCGTATGGGGTGAGCACTTCCAGTGTCGATTTTATGTTTTATGATGTTCGTTCTTCCAGTATTGCCATTTTTCCTTTCAAAGGCTGTGCTCTGCTCTTTGATAAATTGTGTAGCTCTCTTCAGTTCTTCGGAAGACAGATGTTGCCACGACTTATGGAAATGTTCTAGGACTTCCTTAGGTGATGTTGAGGGTGTTACTTCTGACTGCGTTTCGCAACTGGTTACCCACTGCACCGGCTCGCAAGTGGCTATTACATCTCCTTTATTGATTTTGATGGAATTGGATGAAATATTTGCTATCCTTATCGGTATTTCGCCGTCGGTTTTGACTAGTGCTTTGCCTACGAGGTGTTTGCAAGGCAAATCGTGGTGTTGGATAAGTCCGATGCAGCCTCCAAAATCCTTCTCCAATTTCCCAAAAATTATCTGCTCGGTATTTCCGCTTATTCTGACAGTACATGCCGCCACTACTTTAGTCGGTGTGCCATCGTCTGCTTTGTTAAGGATGAACTCTTCGGTGCCAAACTTCAGAAGATTAAGCTTGTTGTCAAAAGAGAATCCATGTTGACCGATGAGATCCATCCCCAAAATAAATTCGTCTTCGATGTCGGCGACTAACACTGTGTGGTGTAGTTTAATTCGTCCCAGTTGAAGTTCGATATCCAGTTCCCCAAGTACTTCAGCTGTCTCACCGGTAACTGTACGTAAAACTACATTCTTTGATATGGGTAGAACTTCTACTCTATTCACTCTGTTGGACCTTATCAAAGATACCGCCGCACCAGTGTCAACAGTAATTGTTATGGCTCTTCCGTTGATCTTTCCTGTAATTGTTAGACTGTCGGCGGCTTTTCCTAGGCTTTTTATGGAGACGATCCTGGGGGCTTTATCTTCTTTAGCCAACACCCGCCCCGCAATGTTGACTAATTGAAGTTTTCCTGATTTGACTTGGGGGCCCTAGCGTCTCTGGATGGAGATCTAGACCGTATTTGTACTCGGCAGTCTCTTTTGAAATGTCCAGTCCTGCCACATCTATAGCACTGATTTGATGTATTTCGGTTACGTGGCCTATCTTCCATTGGCTCCCGGAATCTCGCCGTGGCCTGAAGAACTTCCGTTAATTTCTTCAAAATTTCACCCATCTCATTTAATTCACAGCTGTTTGTCGGTTTTTCTTCCTGGATGGATAAGGCCCTAATTTTTGGCTTGGAGATGTTACAGGCCGCCTCGATTTCTAGGGCTCGACCCAAAGCTTCACTGCTGTTATCAAATTTGGCTAGGCGTAGCATTTTCTGAGTTTCTGGATCTCTGATGCCATCCACGAAATATTGGGCAGCAAGTTCCTCTTGAAATTCCTCTGTCGCTCCCGGGTAGGCCAATTGAATGAGACGTCTAATGTCTGCCTCAAATTCTTGCAGGTTTTCACCAGGCTTCTGATGCCTAGACTTTACTTGTGCCTGATACAGTTGTCTTCGGTGTTGGTCTCCAAATCGTCTCTCCAGGACAGCTACAAGGATGTCATATTTCCCTTGTTGGCTGATGGGAATGGTCTGCAGTAGTTCCAGGGCAGATCCACGAAGCGCTACCACTAGTGATGTAGCCATTTCTTCATTATTCCAACCGTTGGCAACAGCAGCGGCTTCAAATTGTCTTTTGTACATTGTCCAGGATGTTTGACAGTCGTACGTTGGAGGTTTGATGTTTTGTCCTGAGGTGAATGCCCTCTCGGTGTGTGCTTGATGTTTTAGTCTGGTAAATTCTGCTTGTAGATTCTTCACTTCTTTCTGTACGTCTCCTACTTCTTTTTGTACATTTCCAACTTCTTTTTGTACATTTCCAACTTCTTTTTGAATATTGTTTACTTCTTTTTCAAATTTCTCATTTTGTCCGTCCAATATTTTCTGCAATTTTCCTTGCTCGCCTACAATTACATCCAGCATCCATTTCTGAAGCTGGTCCTGCTCTGCTTGCCTTTTCTCTTCCTGGTCTTGTAAAATTTTCTGAAGCCGGTCCTGTTCTGCTTGTCTTTTCTCTTCCTGGTCTTGCAAAATTTTCTGAAGCCGGTCCTGTTCTGCTTGCCTTTTATCTTCTTGATCTTGAAAAATTTTCTGCAGCCGGTCCTGTTCTGCTTGCCTTTTATTTTCTTGGTCTTGTAAAATTTTCTGAAGCCGGTCGTCCTGTTCTGTTTGCCTTTTATCTTCTTGGTCTTGTAAAATTTTCTGAAGCCGGCCCTGTTCTGCTTGCCTTTCTTCCCGATCCGCTTGCCTCTCAGCATTTCGATTTTCCATGAAATCGGCCAACATTTTATTTATTTGGTCCATTTTTGCAGTTTGTTGCCTTGTATTGACCATATAATGTTATAAAATGTTCTCAGAATCCACCGGTTAAAACGGCCTCGTTAATGTACTTGTACCTTCTTCTCTCCTCGAAGAATGCTTCAAAGTCCGGTCCCTTCACAATCCAACTTCTGACACCAAATGTTACGTTTTTCCCGTGGGTTCTTAACAGAATTACAACTTTGCTATTTTCAACTAATACTCTCTTTATTCACTACCACTGTATACAATTTAACACTCTATGCTACTTTTACAACTAATATCTATTCAACACTCAATGATTAACTGAACTGAACTGACTATCCGACTCCTTAGGTCTGCTTATATATAATCTCAAATCTATCACGAATATTCGGGAAGTATTCCGAGGCCACTCTATATGATCTCGACGAGGCCATCGAGTAAATTCCAGCGATCCCGAAACTTCGCGGCCGGCCGGGCGATGATTCATACAGACAGAGAAGCGAGGGGCACGGCGCGGCGGCTAGTTCTATAGGGTAGCACAAAAACGTTCGGATGGTAGTTAGTCGTGACAATATTTTTCAAAAGTAGGTATATTCACGTACATACACTGGAAAGTAATTCTTATTTATACACATGGTTAATTTCCTCAGATTGCGACCTTGCTTATAACATTGGATAAGGAGTTTTCATTCATAAGCACCCATGTATGTTATTAGTATTCAAAATCAAATTCTTTATTCATGTTACTACAAAAAAAATGCTTACACACGTCAAGATATAAAGATTAATTAATATAAAATTACCATATTATAAGGCCGTATACCTATTAAATGTTTATAAAATACTTTAAAATACAATACAATACACATGACAAAATGCTATAATACTACCGCAATCAACTCAGATGTCATTATTTCTAAAACTATGAGACATATTGAATATATGTCCCATAGAATGCATTCCGGATTAAAATTTCTTTAACTCTACTTTTAAAATTTTTAAAAGCAAGTCTCTTGACGCTTCTAGGAAGCAAATTATAGAACTTACTTGCCCAGTAACCTGTGCCAGTCTGACGACACCCCTTTAGCCTCCAGTATGCTGGAACAATGTCACCCTTGTGTGTGTATTGTAGTCATGTACAAGCTCGTGGGAAGGGAAGCGGTTCGGATTGGTCTTCATGTAACAAGCAGCATCCAAGATAAATTGGGACGGCAAGGTAAGGATCCTAAGATCCCTAAACGCTTGCCTGCAATCGTCCCTGTAACCTAGCCCATTGGATTCAGAAGTAATTTATTCATCCTGAACCACTCCTCAGCCCTCTCCCGTGTGCACAAGGCGCGTATTATGAATTCATACCGCGCTGCAACACTCCAATGTGTTAAAATACAGGAAAGCAAAATATTTTACGTTTCGCATTATGCTTATAAATTTCTCCTGGACTTCAACACATAATTTGCGTATAGTTTAAAACCCCACAAAATGGTTATGATATTCAGTTTTGCTACTACGCTTCAGCACAATGACCGTGCTGTCACATAGTAGGAAGTACTAATACGCGCCCAAGGCACCCTTCAGCGCCCCCTCAAGAGTACTTGAAGAGAAAAACACCGTGGTGTTGTCAGCAATGAGCGTGTACCTGGCACTGTCTTCTATAGCCGGCAAATCATTAACATATATCAGAAATAATATGGGTCCCAGAACAGAGCCCTGAGGTACCCCAATGTTAGTCACTCTCTCTGCTGACACCACCCCAGATACCCTCACCCTTTGTCTCCTATTGGACAGGTAAGACTGCATTAGATTGACACTCTCAGGCCTAAAGTTGTAATTCCCAAGTTCCTTCGGGAGGATGTATGCCGTGGTCAACACAGTCGAAGGCCTTGCTGAGATCGCACAACAGGACAGTATTGAAAGGAATCAATGATGTGTGAGACAAGATCTAAAATAGCTAATACAGTGTTTTTGCCCCTTATGAATCCAAATTGACATTTAGAAAAGTATTCACAACCTGAAGAACCATACACCCTTCCACCACCTTTGATACAATTGGAAGTAATGAGATTGGCCTGTAGCTGTCAGGAAGCTGAGGATCCTTTTTAAAGATGGGCGCTACAATAGCCTTTTTAAGTACCGACGGAAAGATATTCTCACTAAAGCACAGGTTAATCAATCTAGTAAGAGGACTTATAATTATGTTCTTAATAGACTTTATTATTTTTGCATTGAAACCAAAAATATCGCCACTATTTTTATTTTTGAGGTTATCTAGTATATCCCGGACCTGATTCATAGAAACCGGAACAAAGGTAAATTTATGTATTGTCGAGCTGTGGTGTATTAGGTAAAGACAACTCTACAAATGGTATATCCCTGACGAAATAGTGGTTGAAGTTATCTGGTGTGACTGTAAGATTCTCAGGACGATTGATAGTTCCAGATGGCTGTTTATTATATCTCACATGGATCGTTGCGGGTTGCTAGATGTCTGAATTAAGGTGTTGTTGGACCTAACTTTAGCTTTGCCCTGTATCTTCGTTGTAGTTCTCTATACATCCTAGAAATGTCAGTGTTTTAATATTGTCGGCTTAATTTATGTAAGAATCTTAGCTGTTCAGACATGATTTTTAATTCATCACTAAAGCAATTGAATTTTTGTGGTTTATCTAATCTTAGGTTGTAAAATGCATTTTCGATGATGCCAACAATTTTTCATCTACATTTATACTAGGATCGCTCACAAAGTTCCATTCAATCTCACTCATCCTCTTGTAAAACTGCAGCTTACCTCTCTCAGTGATGGGTCGGAAAGTCGCTTTGGTTTTAGTAACAATTTTGCTTTTTATTGGGATCACAGAATCAACCAGCTGTGCTAGTTGGTTGGAGAAACTTAGGTCAAGAACCCTCGCCGAGGAGACCTCCATGTTATGGTCAAGAAAAATGTTATCAAGACAGTTTTCCCCTCTTGTTGCTTCACGGATTACCTGTTTTAAGTTAAAGCTTGTTAATAGATCACATAATTACGGAACATTGCCATTTGTCTTAAGAACATTTATATTAAAGTCACCGGCTACAATAGTTTTCCTATTCGTGCCCATAAGAGCTAGTATCTGCTCTAAGGAATCTAAAAATGTGTCAAAACAAACTGGCCAGATGGGCAGCGATATACAGTTAAAAATTGAGTTCAAGGTCTTTAATATATATGCAAGAAAGCTCTATACATTTTTCAATATTAAAACTTACACATACATTTAACACATTAAAATGGAAATCTTTCCTTACAAAGATAACCGTTCCACCTCTATTGAAGTGCTGTCTAGTAGACGCCAATTTGTATTCAGGAATCTGTACAGCCGCAATTTCGTCCACAGTCAACCAATGCTCAGTCAAACAGAGTAAGTCAACATTTTTGTCCGCTATAAGTGCTTCTAGTTCGCCAATTTTGATCTGACATTTGCGTGCATGACTCTTAGCTTCCTTTTTGTAGTGTCTCCCTGGGATTCTGAAGATTCAAAAAATGGTCAACAACAACCTTGGGGCCAAATACTAGATGACAGATATTTGTCCCGGCTGGAGTAGGGGACTGCCAGTTTAAAGGAGGCAAGGTACTTGTTTGGATTCGTTCACAGGAACAACCCTTTTGTAAGTAATCCTGCTCTAAATATTGTAAAACTTTGCTGCTAATTGTCTCTGGGGCTAGTCCCGAGATTAATAGGAATGCCTTTCGTTCAGCTGTTTTTAGGTTTCTTGGGTGTTCATTGGAATCTTTTCGGGGCTCCGGTCTTGGTTGGTTTGACCCTCTACGTTGAATTTGAGGTGAATTCATTTTAGTATGATCTTGAAGTCTGGATTGCGTTCTGCGTCGTGTGCGTTTAGGAAATTCCCAGGTTTCCTGATTTTTATTGTAATTTTTTTCAGAAAGAATTTTAAGTAGAATCCAAAAATGTAATAAAATATAGGGTGTTTCATTTAAAAAAGTGTAACTTTCTTTGACCATCCTGTATATAAAAAAGTGACGATTAAAATAATACAAAAGAAAGATCATTTTACTAGGAATAACTTTTGTATTTAAATTTTTTTCCAACCCCCGTAGTTTTCGAGATAGGTTATAGGCCCCGCTTAAATGGGCCACCCTGCACATAGATACAAATATACTTGCTGTAGAAAAAAAATTGTTAACTGATTAAGGTTCAACGAAAAACAAATAGTAATTTTGTAAGAAATCGTCTAATTTTATTATCCATTTAAAATTTTGAGTTTAAACAGCAAGACAAGTAGTCTTGCACGTACGTCTTTGCCAAGCCATTATGCATGTTAAGGCTTTCGCGCCAAGTTCGTCGCGTGGTTACGTCACGACAGAGCAGCTGTCAGTGAAAAATCTGGTTGATGTAACCATCCTTCTCTAGTTTATTATTCTTGGTATCAGCGTACTCTGCTTCCGTCCCACGCCCATGCCCACGCTACGTCACTACCTGTATGTGACGGCTATGATTGAGATTTTAAAATATTAATTACAAATCCGCTTGAGCGCATAAAATTCATAAAATCCGCCAAATTCGTTTCGAAAATTTTAGGAAGTATTTTTCGATTAATATTTATATAGGCTGACCAGATATACTTTTTTTAAGAGTAGTATACTCTTTTTGAACATCAAATACTCTATACTCTTTTTTCTTGTCCGATATACTCTTTTTCCCACGAGCCAGAATTTCCGTCATAAAAATTCGAATTTGTTTAAAAAAGCAACCGCTGATAATCTGATTACTCGTTTGAAAATGCCTATTCGAAATTTGGCAACCCTGTGGCTATTGCGAGGAAAGGGTAGTTCCCAAGATGCATTCCGTTTACTATGGGCACAAACAATATAGCTACGCTATGGGTCGAAACAATTCGGCGAGGCTTTAGAGCCTTTGTTTACACTAGCAGCTAAATCCCACGCAGAACAAATGACCCCGGGTCGGCTCGAACAAATTTCGAAGTCAAATTAACTTTACACATGACCCTCCGCTCGCTTAGTTCGCTCCGGGGCCCAATCAAACAAAACTAACCACAACTAACCCAAAATTACAAACACCCAGGATCGTACCACTAGATCACGAAGCCTCTTGGAAGCATTTCGCTAAAACTTATAGACAAGGGTAAATAACGAAACTCGTTTGGGCCGACTCATGATCATCTGTTTTCCGTGGGGTTTAGCTGCTATTTTTGTGTACTATTTTAGAATGTCTAATATTTCACTTCACGCATAGCCCTCCGCTCGCTACGAAAGCACAACCAACAAAAACTAACCAACACTAACCCCAGGTATACCCAAAATGAAAAAAAAAACATTTTGCAAACATAACTTAAAAATTATAAAAAATACGCTCTCCCACTGGCGGGAATTGAACCTGGGTCGCCGTATCTCAAATGCAGTATCTAACCACTGGACCATTTCGTCTGCTTAAAGCAATTCACTTATTAGACATTCTAATAGTAAACAGAGCGTATCTTGGGAAATAGCCGCTAATCCATTGCGTCGCACTTATGTCTACGCTTCATCGAATGTATGTGATGAAGATAAATAGACGTTTGCCGTACCACAACAGAGGGCTTCAGAGTTGCGCGCATTACATTGTTGACAAATACCATATCTTTAGGGTCTAGGGAGTTGCTGTCAACTGGTCCGTAGCTCAGTGGTTGGATGCAGAGTTTGCGATACGGCGGCCCAGATTCGATTCCAATGGCAAGGCATGTTTTTTTTATTTTTAATGTTATGTGTCTAGTTTTTTTCTTCATTTTGGATAAATTTTGGTTAGGGTCTCTTCGTAGCGCTCCCGTAGCGAGCGAAGAGTGCAGAGGCCCATGCGTGAAATGTAATATTAGACATTTTTGTCAACAATGTGATGCGCGCGCAATTCTGAAGGTCTCTGCTGTGGTACGAGTAACGTCTTGTATGAAGATACCGGTATTGAACAGCGTGCGTACGCGAGATAGAGGCTGTGAGCCGAATCAATACTGCAATTACCCATGTCTTTACGGTGCAGTGAATTCGTTTCAAGCGGTCTAGTTATCAGAGCATTTGCTTGTCATGTTGGCGGCTTGGGTTCGATTCTCGAGTCGGCTCAAATATTGTTTTTTTTTTAAGATTATGCTTGCTTTTTTAATTTGGGTTAGTTTCAGTTTGGTTGCGCCCCAGGGCGAGCGGAGGGCCATGCGAGAAGTCCTAGACGCTTGTAAACGAACGCACCCGTAATCTGCGCATGCGGAGGCAAGTAAGCCAAAGTGATATTCCTCTGTGTAGACACGACTGTGTGGGTAACGCAATTTTCATTTCTCTTGTCCTTGTCTGTTTCAGTTATGAAACACGCATGCTAGACTCGCATTGCGCGTGGTCGTAACTTGGCAACGAACATCATATTGACTGCGAAAAGAAAAATAGCAGTAATAATAACAACGTCACAGTTTATACCGTGACGTACGGTATAAACTGTGACAACGTTTAGGTTGGGCGTGGTCTCCACAAAATATTCAGGTGTCAGGTGTGCCCCATAATATGGTCACAATAGGCCCCACGACCTTTTTGTTTTTTTAACGACTTTTGGGTGCAAATTGAGCGTGCCACCCCAAAAAATTTCTGCCTCAAGCAGGGACCCTCCGAACTATATCTGTTACGTTACCCACCACATTACTTCGGTTATGGCTTTATGGTTTCTTGTATATACTCTTTTGCCTCTAAATATTTCTGGTCAGCCTAATGATATTTTTCCCTGGTCCGCTAATTAGTGTGGTTTGGTAAACAACAAGAAGTGTGCTTAAGATCGCTTGCTGTATTAATTAATTCATAAGTTTTGGTTAATTTTAGTTAATTTGGGTTAGTACAAACCAAGCGCTCTTGGCATTATTTTTTATTATTAATTAATTTTGTGGTAGTTTCCTTCTTAAAAATCAGCCATTTTTACAAGCCGAAGCCCGGGCTAACCTACACTAACCCAACCATCTAATTATTTTTCCTTTAAAAATTATCAATGCCACATACGTAATTTTACTAGAAACACGCACTTTTCATTGTTCTATTATTCATATACTAGGTAAACTCAAATAGGTATAAAATTTTCCTCCCATTAGAGAGGTTGTTTATGTTGTTATGCGCTCATTTTTGCCGTGCTCTACATGGTGTTTAGACCTAAAAGGATTGTAAAATTAGAAAAAAAAATATAATTAAACATACACATCATGTAAGGTATCATCAGAGTTCCGGGTCCACTGATAGTCACAGCCTTCGACTCGAAATAACTAATAACTTCCTCTAATAATCACGTTGTTTCGTGTTATGTTCAAGTT